>JAHZNP010000500.1:5257-55028 GCA_020615345.1 Triops cancriformis | reverse complement strand
AAAGTTGGAAGGAAGAAATTAGTAAGTAATTAGGCAAATTAGTAACAGGAGCATTAAGAAGCGTTTTACAGAGGGACCGATCACTAAACTGGAGCTGTTGATAATTTTGAAGCTCCAAAGGGAGCATTTTTGCCTTCCCAAAGGAAACCTTCCTTCCAACTTTCGGAAAAAACTTCCACCGTGGACTTACGCCTTTATGGAGAAACTGTCCACGCAGTTTTATTGTTTCTACCATTTAATCAATGTAAAACAAGAGAAAGGGTATCCAGTGGTCTTAAGTACCTCTTTCCCGGTTCTCAGGGACAAAATTAGACACCTGTAAATTTTAGGGTATTTGTTTTTATTATGCAACCGAACACTGCAGACATCTATCATTACCTGTTCAAAATCCGAAACTAGTTTAGATCTTCCCTCAATTTCGATAGCCTGTGGAATATTAAACGGGTAAGAACAGCACGTCGTGTTCGACTCGCTATGTAACGCAAGGAACAGCGCCAAATGGGCGTTGCTCCAACTCTCAACGCAGTGGCCATTGCCGGTTAGCTTAGTTGGACGAATTCAATTACATTGAATTAGAAATGAATTCGTCCACCGCTAAAAGGTGTAACTTTAATTGACTGGACTTAAGCAACGAATGAATTCGTAGGAATTGACTTACAAAAAGATAACTGAATTGGGTAAAAGTACCTCAACAGTTTCTTTTTCATGTCGACTGTACAACGTCGTATAGAAAGAATATGTATGGTCTTGAAAAGCTATAAAGCACGGCTTTTGTGTCCTCTTTTCTCGAGCCGCAAATAATTTGTTCTATCATTTGTTGTCTATCTTACTTGATTTAACTTGAATTGTTTTGACTTGAAAATAGCCCGACGAGAATTGAACCGAATTCACTTTAACTTCAGAATTTCCGAAATGACTAGACTTGGACTGAATTTCAGATAATCCTTTTGAATTTGATTTGACTTTCACTTTCCTCGAATTGGCCCAGATCTGTCGGGTAGCAGCATCCTCGAATGCTTCGACCAGCTTTCCTGGGTGTTCGACCGGTCTACGAGCGATCTGGAAATGAGAACGCGCGTTTCCCCTCTTGAGACGACATCAAGGAGCGCGGAACACCCCAAGGCAAGCTGGTGAGCACCGCTCAAGTTAGAATCCGTTTAGTAACTTGGGACTGAAGCGCCAATTTCGTCCCATATTTCTCATTTAGGAAATTTCCAGTCAGGAAAAGGGCGCCGTTCTGTATTTAATAGTTCGAGCTTCTCTCTGTCCGTTAGTTCCGTCTTGGTAAGGAGACATATGTTGTTCACCAGGTGTGCTGAAATGGAGGAGCTGCTGGTCACAGAATCGCAATAGTTTCCTGGGCTAGGCCACAGGAGGTTCCAAAACTGAGCTAGCGGCAGGAAGCCGATCTCGAGGCCGATGGAGCCTGGATTGTCGGGCCTAGGAGACAGTGAGTATGCGAGCTAGCCTGTACTAACGGCACGGCATTGGCCAACAAAGAAGTCTCCTATCTATAGAGTACGGTAGTTCTCTATATAATGCATTCCGGGTGGTTCCTTTTTTAATTTTATAATAAGTTTTTAAGTTTATTTTTTAAAACCTTGTTGCGGTCACGGACGGCTGGGAAAGGGAAGCAACGGGACACACTGCTCGCGCAAGTGACGTGGCGTTAGCACAGGGACTTTGGCCTATCGTTTTTTTACTGAAAAGTACTATAGAAGAACTTTGTTTCCAAAAAATCGCTCGATAATAATAAATATTCAATTACAAGAGCAAACTACATCGACTCAAAGAATTTGGACAAAAACCAAGCCAAATGAAAAAATTTCTTCGCGATTTTTCGGCTTTTCCCGTCCTGGTGTCTGTTCTTGTTCATTTCTACTTTAAAATCGTTCGTATAATTTGCTTGCTAATTTGCCAACGGCCATACCACGCAGAATGTACCCAGACTTGTCTGCTTCATATTAAAGTGCATACATTTTACCTAATAATTCAGAATGTTAAAGAAACAGAGGCTTGTCAAATTCATTTACACTCGATGGAAAAACTCGTGGAGTGTATATTTGCATTCAACACATCTAAGCGACAGCGGCGGAAAGGAAAGAGTTGTCAATAATCGAGGACGGGTCCCTTAACTTTGAAACAAAAAAGACGAGATACACTATTACTGTTGATCGAAAAGACAACGCCACAGAAAAGGAGACAAATTTTGCAAGGAAAGTAGCGATCATATCTTCAAGACTACCCTCCATGGAAAGGGAAATTGGACCAGGTGCAAATTAGAGGCATTTTTCTAAGGAAGCAGCCGCCATTTCCTTGACCAACTTTATCCGGTCTGGCTGTCGTAAGTTGTTAGAATAAAAGTTGTGGGAGAACTTGTACGAAAGCTATTTTCCGACGCCGAGAACATCCCTACACGAATATGTTCCTCGACTGGATTCTCTTTCCACGTTGCACATCTGGAGAATTCAGACCTTTCTTCGAAGTAGCTTAAAAACGACATAAAAACTAGCCTTGTCCAGCCAAGAACAATGACAATGACCAACAATGCTCTTTCTAACAAATTCCGAGTTCCGCTCCACTAGCGGTGGCGCAAGTAACTAAAACGTTGACAGTAGATTGCAGTGTTGTTGCAACAAACACCAACGTTATACTCACGAAACACTTACACCATCTGTTAACTACCATTCGTTCCTATTCCACGTAATAGCTTGAAATCAAGCTCCTATAGGCAAGCGATACTAACCTTTTCCAACGATCCTGCATATTATATTCAGTAAGAGGTACTCACTATTCAACTGAGCGTAAAGCTTAGGGAATATTATTCTTTACCAAGTAGATGACGCTGCAAAATCCTGAATTAGATATTAATGTAAAAATAAGATGAGTTCCAAAAAGGTAAAAATACATAAATAAAAATACACGAGCGTGTCAGTAGGATTTCCCAGGGAAAGTTAGCAAGTTGTACAGTTTCGCCTGAACGGTGTAATTCTGAACCATACAACCTACTACCTCAAACTGAGAATCCGATCGCCCAGCCATGGAATAATAATAAAAAAGACAATAAAATTAAATTTCCTTGCTGGATAAAATCCAGAGCACCGCCGTTGGTTTGCATCGTCAATTTGCGCCCTTAGAATCGAACTTGCGAAAGAAATTGCGAGGTTGCCACACAAGTTCGGATCTACGGGTTCAAACTAAGCGATCTGGATGCCGCATTTTCTTTGTGAAGTGATCCGCTGGTCGACGGTGTCTTTCCATTTCATGATGAGAACATGCCATTTTTTCCACACTCTTGCGTCCATCGCCTTTCGTTCCATACACGAGACGAGATTGATTTTCCATTGAAGAATGGGCGTGTCTCTCGCTCGCTATCTCTTACACACACACATACACCAGCTTCTCTCTCCTCCCATCTTTCCGACTTCTTCAGAGCAGGTTCAACAACGTTGCCCTCCTTTTCGTTCTAACCCTTAACTCGGTTTCCTTGCTTTGCCGACCGTCGTAATTTCTAGCGTTTTTCACTTCCATACGAATAAATGATTCGTTTCTCTTTCCAAGCTTGCCTACCTTTCTTTCGCCCTGTTATCATGTCCATTTCAAACTTACGCCTGATTATACAATGCCCGTGATCCAAGTGCCTTACCCCTGGCAACCCAATTCCAACGTCCAATGTGCACCGACACGCTCTCAAATCTAAAGCAGTTGCCACCTCGTAGAGTGCAGCTCTGTCGCTTTTGGCGATTCCACACCGTTTAGTCTTGTAAATGCCACCTCGTAAAACACCTTTTTTGAACCATTTCAACCTTGCCTTACCTAAATGTTCACCACAACACATCTCGTCATCAACCAGCATTGAGTAGCAACAATGAAAACCCCAAAGCCCAAATCCGTGCGAGCGCCGAGCATATGGCATCGCGGGAGCCAGCGCCAGCGAAACCCGCACAACAGTGAATTCTGTCCGGGTCCTCCTCGCCGCCCCAGCGCCTAAGGATCTATTCGACGTCCCGCACAGCCAATCCGCGGGCTTCCGCTCCCCCCGCGCCAGTGAATCGAACGTTTTTGGCGAAACGCCCATGTCGCGTCCTCGCAGAAAATAAAGATTCGCTTAACCAACTGCTCCCATTCTATAAATATAGACACACCTTAGGCAAATCCCCCCCTAAAAGGGGAGGTGGTATTTGCCTCCCTCGACTACCCCTCAACCCTCCCACGCAGAATCTCCACCCTATGGTTGCGGATTGGAATGCTCCCATCCCGAGCAAGTTGCAGCCCGTTCAAAAGGTAAAGGCACCAAAGTGTTGGTTTAGCTTCGCCCTAAAGTCTGGACTTGTTTAGGTACTTGCGCTCTGGATCTCTCCCCCCACCCGTTTCACCACCATCACCACCTCCTTTACCTCTTTCCCTTCCCTTTTCGTTCTCTTTCGCCGTCCCTTCCTCTGTTAGCAACGAAGGAAAATGTTCAGTGCCACTCAACGCGTGCCTGCTTCAGCCCACGTCAGGCTCGGCGTGCTTGGCCTCGCTTCCCGCTTGCCTACATCCAGACGCTAACAGTGAATTTTTTGGTGTGCTCGGGGAAGGGAAAAAAATAAATAAAAATGAAGCTTAGACGTTCGGGACTTCCGAGTTGGACGCACCAACCAGCACCGCCTTGTCTGGCTCTGAGTTCGTGATCCACGTGTCGTCTTCTCCTCTTCGTCTTTTCATTCCTTCCTTTCCTTCTCTACCCGTGCTTTCGTCCTGGCTCCCAAAAAAAAGGAGGTCCAGCGTTTGCGTTTATCGTTCCCTTCCTTCGCTTGTCTGTCGAGCCCCGAGACGGCGTCTTTCACATCAGCAGCTTCCATCACTTTTTTACGACTCTGCTTCCCACTCTCTTCCCTTTTTTCCTTCAGCTCCTTCTTTCTCTCACGTTTCTCTCCCTCCCCCCCCCCTGTCTGGTCTTCCCAAGTTACACATCCCACACATATGCAACACAAATGACGCTCTCCGAACCTTCGCGTGTTTTAAACTCGTCTTTAACGTGCACCAGGAGTTCGGGAAAAGCGGACACGAGAAATTGTTAAACCAGAGCACCGAACGGCGATTCGAACAAGATTCATCCCAACCAACGACGATCAAAAAGTGCAGAAACTTGCCGGCACGGTTTCGCCGTTTTTTTTGTCGATTAATAAACGATCAAGACATTCCAATTAATGAAAAATTTTACTTCCAGTTATTTATTTTACATTTAATTTTAATTTCCGTCAGAATCTTATGTCTAATATAGGGAGATTTTAAAAGCTGAAGCAGTTCCGAGAAAACCTACACTGTTTTGCGTGATTCTCACGTTTTGCAGTATTATATGTAGTGTAAAGACTGTTTTGGGGCATATTTGTTACATTTTGTTCAAAGATACACGGGAATAATGGCTGGAACAGCTTGGATGGTTTTACTATCCGATACAATTATGGCGAGATCGTAAATTCGTAAATGGGAATGCAAGGAATGGAAGGCGTCATTATAAAGATATTTTGGTCAGATTGTTTTTAAAAAGACGCAGAAAAGTTTATAAACTAATCACAGCTAGGTTAAATTAGCTCAATAGACTGACAGTAGCGTAAAGTACCTACATCCGCGATATCTAACCGGTGCGATTCAATGTTTTCGGTTGCCCTCGACTTACGCGGATTGCGCTCCCCACCGCTGAGACGGTGCCCTATCACGTGGTCTCGTCATTGCGCGGTATCTAGCTCCCGTGCCAAGTCTTCGTTCGTCCCAACCGAAAGTCTCCGCTCCGCTTAACGGACACAACATTCATAGCGAATCGTGGGTAAGAAAGTTTGCTGCATTTCTTGCCTACTAACCCTCAGGTCAGAGAACGCATAAAAGTATTAGCAAATCTCTATATAACGAACCTCCTGCAGGGTTCGCTAACCAGAAAACTGTTCGATACACCCAAAGTTCGTTGTATCGGACGCTTTTAGGCGCATTCACTTAATGCGGGACTTCCCGAGTGCTCCAGAAAACCAAACAATCCGTTAGAAAAAGGGTTCGTTATAGCGAGATTGGTAGTTTGTGCTACAGTAGTCCTAGTGTAGTTTGAGACCAACGGGAGAAAAGACGCAAGCAAGGAACATTTTCCTCTACGCCTTCAACTTCTTAGCAATTCGCTTCAATACTTCCACCTTATTGCTACTAATTGATAATTAGCCGTTAACAGTTCTTAACCATTAATAACCAATAGTAAATGAATAATTAAATAATACACCGTCCTTGTACTCGAAAACTCCTTCATTCTTACTCCTTAATTAAGACGAGACTTGTGCATAAGCATCAAAAATGAACTTGAACAAAATCCCAGACCATTCCATTTTATTACGACCAACGAAAATCCAAGTCCAGGCCTTCATACCGCCAGAGATGCAAGTCCAAATCCAGTATGTTCAGAGAAAAAGAAATTAAATCAATCTCAAGCGCTTTAGTGGATTTGACTGATCCATGTCAAGCCTCTTCATACATTATTTCCAACGGAAATGAGGCGATGTCAGTAAAACTATAGGAAAGTTTATTAGTAAAGTTTCCCCGTTACTATGGAGAACTAGTTGTCTATGAGAGGCGACTCTATCTTTTGCCAAAATCAGATGTTGACTGGTGGTTGCATAAAGAGAAATCAATTTATTTGGTGCTTAAGCCGACCTTATTCGATCATTGAATGAGAAGGTCAGCCTAATTAATCTCACCTTGAATTTCAATGTGTGATTCATTGTAATGTCGAAAGTACGAAGCCTTCGTGAAGAAGATAGGCAAGGAAAAGTTAAAAGAAGCCGGGGCAAATACCAACCGCTTTCATAATCCTTTGTTGTTACGCTGTCGTGAAGTCAAAACGACAACAAAGGGTATAATTTTCCCTGTCAAATATTCTCCAAAAGAGCTTTCAAACGCGTCCTGAAAAATTTGCTTTGGTATGAAAGCCCTTTCCCAATCATTGCAAATGGCTAGCTGCCAAATCAAGTTCAAACCAACGCGCAAAGAGCCTGCCATAAATTCTCAAGCCCTTTCGTTCAAAAATGGTCTTAAATCGGACTTAAATCCTCAAGTTCACATCGGCACAAGTCTCATTAAGCCTACTATCGCATTTCCCTACACAAAATGGTTAAAATCCCAACCAATTCGCTTGTGTAGTTTGGCCTACCAATTCACGATTTTCCGTTACCTATAACCACTTTTCTTGACATGATCCTCTAGACTTGTCAAGTCACGCACTACAATATGCAGCGTTTCATTGAACCCATCCTTGAAAGAGCACAAAAATGGATCTAAGAAAAGAATAATGAAAAAACTCACCGAGAATTGTGGCATGTGAACCCAGTCAGTTTCACCTGATTAGGATGCGTTCGTCTGTCCTGATAAGTATCGTCTTTTCCTTTATGGCAGAGACGTCCAATGACCGATTTGCCCGTGCATACGTTGTCATAATTCCAAATGCGGACGGACGAAAGTTGCTCGCATCCAGCTCCGCCTCTTTTTTAAAGCCGACACCCCCAGGAAGGGCACCAGACAACAATAAAAAAAAGCCTAAAGGAAGTACTACTTTTCTTCGTCTTGAATTATGCCAAAGGGAGGGCTGGAACTATGAACAGCCGTCTTTCTATTTTGCCTCTTGTTTTCCTTCGCCTCCTGCGTTCTTACGCTTTTTGTTTTGCTTCTTTTCAACACCCAAGACATTGTCACATAATGACATGTCTGCGTAAAAATGTGGTGGTACGGGGAGGGCATCTTTATGGAATAGTAACCTCCCTTTCCGCTTCGGCTGCATTTTTTCCGGCTCGGATGGGATGGACCACCTATAATAATTCACAAAGAAAAAAAAGTTAATTCATTAACTTGTTTGTACGACATGTTAACATGAGCAACGCTCTATTACAGGACAGAGAAAACCCAAAAGGAATGCGTTCCGGCTAACGTCATGACGCGCCATGAGAAATCATAACATGGCCCAGAAAAAACGAGTACAGTATCTATACCGCGGGCATACCCCTTGTCCCAGTTCTTTATAAACATCCACAAAAGTCGTGTTCTGGATTAAGCAATTTTGGCTAAAAGATACTGGTACAAAGAGTGTCTGACCGGGCCTCAACATTGTCCCATTAACTTTTGAACGTATCAAGATTGTCCGTCAGTGAAAAAAATGGCTACGAAGGGCAGGTAAAAGGCATAGAGTACTGTCCCAGTTACTTTTGAGCGGAACTCTGCATGTATATCAGTCCAATGACGACAGAACAAAGGACGCTTACAATGGAGTACGAGATCCCCGCAAATCGTCGTTGCCGTGTACTCGTTTCTTACGAACGGTTAAGACGGTTGAGCTCGGATACAAGAGAAGACTGAGTGACGCACTCGTGTTAGCTGTTTCTTTTCTCGTACACCCGGGCGTCATTTTAGAATCCACCCGCTTGAGATCCTACGAGGCCCGGATGTAAGAGAAACCGCTTCTAACCGAGCTTGGCCGTAAGATAACAGCTAAAAAACCGTTCGCAAGGGACAAGTCTACCAAGTGTGGTCTTTCGGTAGAGAAAGTACGAAAGAAAAGCAGCCAGTTTATCTTTTACATCAGAGTACGAAGGTATAAAGCGGTACGAGGTATCAGGTCGCCCTCGACCACGAAAGGACCTTGATATTTTTTTCAAAATTTAATTTACCTTGATATCAAAGATAACTACGTGTCGACAACCTTTGCCTGGACCCCGGCTTGCGCAGATACGACCAACCCCGGATGTACGAGACACCGTACCTTGACTTCCTGCCCGTCTCTTACCTCCGGTTGCGTCCGAAAGCCTATGGATGTATCTTTTATTACTCCGACCCTCCAATACGCTTGGTTCGGAGCAAACCTGGCCTATACTATCCTACTAGGCCTGAATTGAGTCCCCAAAAGCCTCTGCGTACGCTACTGGCAACGTTACATGGGAAATTACGGTACTCTCCATCCGTCACCCCCAGCTTCCCTCGACTTACGCGGGCTACGCTGCGAACACTGCATTGGTCTCCTTAGGCACAGTCTCGCTATGCGCGGAATCCGACTCGACCCACTAAACGCGCTGCTCAAAAGAACCTGAGACAGTGAAGCTGCGGGGACCGCATCGTCCGTACTTGTTTTTCACCGACGGTTGATCCAGCCTGCCGGCTAAGGCTGTCCACAAAATCTAGGGCACAGAACCATTAACTGTAGCCCCTGTGCTGTGCCCGCTTTTTCTGTAACCAAGTGAACGTGAGTGCCTCAACACAGGCTTTCCACAAAAATGTTCCCCTTCATGTTCAACGCATTTCTTCCTCTTTTGTTGACACCAATTGCAACAAGTCGCGTCCTCCTAGAAACTGCGGGGATGCAAAAAGCTTCACAATGGGTTCAAGCGTTAATAGTTTCAAACTTCCCCCCTTTTTTCATTCTTGTTCCTCCACACATAGGACGCCCCTCTTTTGGAAAACGTCGCATGTGTTTACCAGCCACCGTCACATTGAGGCCTCTACATACATGCACACACGCACACACACGAAAAGCTTTTCTCATCTTCTCTCAAAAGTTCCATTCCCCCTAAAAGCGCGTTAAAAAAAAGAAGTAGAAAAAAAATAAAAAGAAAGGGGGCACTCGAGTTTTCGGTCCGAAAGGTCGCAGATGGCGCTACGGGTCACCAACTGCTGCGCTCGTAAAATTCTTTTTGGAATTATTTACTTTTTTCTTTTTTGTCGAACTGGAAAGCATAGGGGCTTGTACATTTTCAAACAAAGCATGAAGAGACAAACTTTTCGATGAGCCAGCAAGTTTTCCACAATTCAATTTGGATGCTCTTCAAAACACACACATTCCTCCGACCGAAAGACAGAGGAAAGAGTGAAGCAGAGGGACAAGTCACTAAAAATCCTTAAAATAGCTCCCGAATTCCCGATATTCACCAACACATTCAACAGAGAATCCGATACCTAAAAAATCGAAATTGGCATTGAGAATAGCAAGATGACAGTGTCTGAAGAAACAATGACAAGCAAACTTTTTAATTTATTCAACAAAGATTCCATCCAATCCAAATTGTCACCG
Organism: Triops cancriformis; assembly: GCA_020615345.1. NCBI lineage: Eukaryota > Metazoa > Arthropoda > Branchiopoda > Notostraca > Triopsidae > Triops > Triops cancriformis. The sequence goes on along the minus strand of JAHZNP010000500.1, from coordinate 44,956 downwards.
TTTTACTAATCAGTCTGTACGAAATTAACGTGAATTGTAATAATTTTTCTTTCTCCACTTAAAAGAAAAGATACGAGATATTCACCTACAGCGTACTAGCGGGGTCGAAGCAAATCTCACGTGTTATTTTCCGAAAAGTATTATTTTACCGATAACTCTCATTTGGCGCTACAGCATAGGACTGGATTTTGATAAACTTATAAAAAAATGACGCGACTTGATGTCTATGTAATATGCTAACATTTCTCTTCTATTAGCTATTCGCAATTTGCTCTCGTATCCGATCAAACAAAGGGTTGATCACATTTATGATCCATTATAACGATTTATGGAGTTATTCACCACGTCGGTCAAACGAAGGAAGCCAGACTTTTGGCACTCGAGGGCGGGGACAAAATTCTCCGAAATCCGCAATTTTTCAGACATAGCACACGGGCCCTCGTAAAGAGCCCGCAACACGAGTGCAGTTTGGTTCGTTCCTGTTCTCCCCAAAAAGTCATAAAATGACCCAAAAACGTCTGTCTGGCAACCTGCGCAGTTGTGGCAGCTTAGCAACTGCCGCTATGCGTGCAAAGCCCAGAATTAGTTCTTACTCATGCTCAAACATTTCTCCACAAAAAGAAAAAGACAAAATGAAGAAAAGCACCGTTGGATCCTTTTCGACGTGCGTAATTTGGCTTTTTTTTGGCAAAACAAAAGAGCAGGCATTTGTAAACGGTACGTTTTCCCAGCGTACTCCCTGCGAACTTTATATACAGCAGTGATAAAGTTTCTTGCGGTTCTGGATGACAGCATAACAAAAATTATGAACAGGCTTACGGCATACCTCGCGAGAGCTGACAAGCTGCGCGAGCTGTGCTTGCCCCGGCTTGTCCCGACTCGACTACTCGGAAACTCGACTAAGCGCCTTGCACGGCAAGTCCACCCGCGGGAACTAGGCTTCCTCCGGCTTCGACTAGACTTAACCAGCGCCATACCAAGCGCGCCCAAACGCAACGAAGTGCGCTCGCCCCGGCTTGCCCCAACCCATCATACTGCCTTTCGCGAGACCCGACTAAGCGCCTATGCGCGGCAAATCTGGCCGAGGGAACTACGCTCGTCCCGGCTTGCTCAGGCATGTCCCAGAGATGAGGAAGTTAACCCCCCGCGCCTTGTTCTGCAATTCTGGCCGCAGGAAGCGTGTCTGCTCCAGCCTGCTCGGACCTTGCCCAACTCCGCTGTCCCTGACATTGAACACTCGAGTTTTCTTTCACTCATAACTCCGTAGTGTAGGTCCTCCCTCGATTTCCACGTTTAAGCATTAACACGAGGGGAATATCGATCGCACCTGTGGGCGTCAGAAAATGGCTTTCGTACGTTCGAAACTATAATCAATTCGTAGACATAACACGGGTAGCATCGACGCTCGAAGGCACTGTATACAAATCTACAGCCAAAGGGGCACCGACAATATAAATAACAGGGCTCATCAAAGTTGTCGGAAAACGCAAGTCTACCTCCATGAAGCCCATGATAGTTATTCTTACGACTGCACCCATAGCTTGAATCAACTACGTGACTTAAGTTACCAGACCATTCCTTGACCGTTCCCCTCCTCCAAAGCAAGAATCCCAAAATTTCGCTTAGAACGCTCTGTTCAGTGAACCTCGTAATTAAGACTTAAATCAGACGTTAATAGCGGGGTTCCTGGGGGGTTGAGGGGAACAGAGGGAGGGTTGAATGTAAGCCTGATGCCATAAAACCCTGAGTGAGCACCTACTGAGGGAGGGTTCAGGGGGACGGGCCTCATTCTTGCCCATAACCATATTGCCAACTTTTCCTTTATATTTTTTATTCGAAACAAAAATGACTTTACAACGCTAATGTCGAAGGTTACACGCTCCAAAATTGGAATACAACCTCCTAATGGGACTCGAGTCATTAAAGAAATCACCTCTCTCGGACCCAAATTTCACCCTCTTTAGGCGCCTGAAAGGGAAAGAGGGCGACTAAGGCCCGTTTCCCCTGTCGAGGTGGTCTACGCACAAGTGTGTAACTGGTTGTCCTCACTGGCCCAGCAAAGAACAGGTAAGTTACTACACATAATTTACCCCCTTGCACCCTCCCTCTTCCTAGGGTGGCATTGTGGGGGTGAAAGAACCGTCTGCAGATTACAGCCTTTTCTATCTGCCTACCTGAATCGCTGACGTCCTGAACCCGTAATAGAAGGAAATTCGCTTGATTTGCCCTTTTCGGGGGTGAAGGGGGCAACGTTTGCCCAGTTTGGGTGATTTAGAAAGAAAGGAAGTGTTTTCATGGGATATAAACATCACATTTAATTAGCGATGCCGCTTCCAACAATTTTCCCCTTTTTTTAAAAAAAAGCTTCTTGCCTTCATTTCCCTTCAGCAGGACACTAATAAAACTAAACGCTCTATTAAATGTTAAGTGAATCGAAACGAATTCCCCGAAAGCAGACCATACTGTACGCAACTGAATTTAAGCGTTCACCGAGCTTCCAAATCGTAAATGAACTCACTAAAGAAACAAAATACTAATACAATAAAAAATAAGATACAAAAGAGAAAACAAATACATATATATAAAAAACAAAAAAATAGGAAATAGAGTAGAAAATACACAAATAAAAAAGAAGAAGAAATAACAAATAAAATACAAGAAAATAAAAATACAATACACGAAAGAAATAAAATACATTTGCACACCCAAGCAAATGGTGGGTGAAATGTTCTGGTGCTGAATTGTCTTTTCAGGGCTAAGACTACCCTCACTGAAACGAACTGGAGTGGTATGACTACCAAATTAGTGTCGTGGTCGCCCAAATACGTTTTTGGCCGTAAAATGTGATCTGGAATTCGAGTCGATGACGTATGGGGTAAAACGGTTTCACGATTGAAAGACGTTTCGTCAGAGTAGGATTACTGAACCACTAAGGACGTGATAGCCTGCATTCTTAACCCCACAACTTACCCCATGTGCAGTCAGCGTAAACGCAGGTTAAAGCTAACTCTGGTTTCATTCGAGTCCGCGATCACCCCTTCGATCCGCTCAAAAACTCAAAACAGGACATTCTGTTTTACCGACAGGACATTCTCTTATGGAAAACTTGCGTGGACAAATTTTGCATTTGTAACATAATCTTTCTCGGAGTAAGCTTGACAGTACAGTTTTCACTGATAATCCCAAAATTCGTACCAAGGTATAACTTTGAAAAATGGCAAAGTCATTTTAAAATTGTTCAAGGGACCTTTGGAAAATGTCTGCGTTTTTTCCGAAGTTCTGAATTTCGAACATGTTTCCATCTTAGATTCTCGGTATTATTAACTTTAAAATTTGGGTCGAACACTTCTCCGAAGACACGCAACATTTATGCATCAATCCTCAACGCAATTCCCTCCCATTCAGTCAATGTAAAATAAGAAAAAGGGGTAAATAGTGGCCTTAACCCAACTACCACCACGCGTTAAGTCAGTGTAAACGCGGGTTAGCGTTAACTGCGGTGACAGCTGTATGCAGAAACGGTGACCGATCATGCACATTTCCTCTGGTACACCACACAGTGACCATTTACAGTGGCAGCTAAGCCTCCCACGTCTTCCGGCAAAGCCTCGTCGTTGAACGCCATGTGCCAATCCAGAGGATAAGAAACGGGTACGCTGGCCACGCTTCTACCGTACACCGTGTCCCCTATTTTTATGGACCCAACTGCAGTTCCCGCTTGATCCATCACAGAACGCGTGTACTCCTTTTCCTCTGCAATTTCATAGACTTATCAGATAGTTATCAGCGCTTCGCCATCCGCACGGCACCTAGTCGCCATTCGACCCTTGCCTATCAACTCATTCGACTTGCATTTTTCCCGTTCGAAAAACGAACACTTGCACCTCGTCTTGGAAACGTCCATTCCCGTTCGTCTCTTCTCTCATTCAGCCAGCATCCTCCTTCTCCTCCTTTCTGCCTCTCGCCTCTTCTTCGCCTTCTCTCCCTTCCCTCCTTCTTCAATTCGGTTTCTTTTGTTAGCAGCTTCGGTGGGGAAGTTTGGTGCTGCACTGCTGAGTTCTACACATGACATGATCACAAGTTACGTTTTTCTCTCTCATTTCCATTCCTTCCTCCCTTTTCCTCCTTTTCTGCCTCTTCCCTCTTTCATCCGCTCTCCAAGCAGGTTGACGATAATAACTTTACAAGTCTAAAAACGAACCCAGAAAAAGAAAAAGAAAAAACGTTCAGGGCTAAATTGTCCCTGCTTTTCGAGGACGATATTATCCTTGAGATGCTACAAAAAGGCGGACAGGCAAAAAGCCCATGAACGAAATGGGGACAAGACCAGTTTTTCTCTTCCTTTTTTCACAATTTTTCAAACAGCTTTTACCCCGAAGAGCTTTATAAAAATAAGAAGCTCGATAATTCAATTGAACCCAAAAAAAAGGAAAGGAAAAAGCTACTTGCTTTTTGGGGGGGGCTCCGCTTGCTTTCGAAGAGCCCAGGGTTTTATTTTTGGGGCGTGGACACCGTAAAGCCATTTTTTATTCCGGACTCGCGAGGTTTAGCACAGTTATCCGTGATTAAAGGCACTTTTCTGGAGCAGAGAGAAGAACTGACCAACGTTGCCGTCGTCACAAACAAAGGAGCCAAAAAAGAAGAGAAAAACGAGTTGGCTGCGAACCGTCGCGTCAGAGTTGTCGGACATTTATATTTTTGAAAATTAAAGGAAAACTTGAAAGGATAATCCACACATGGGCGGAGCACACTTAACAACTAGCTTACAAAGTTTCACTGAAAGTAACAAGCCACGGATCAAATCGTGGAAGAAGGCGGTTCAAGGAACGCTGAGGCACACTGACAAACGTTCACGAACTCAAGCTTGTGTACGTGACGGCCGACAAAAGCCAACTAATCGAAAGTGCGCGAAGAGAGCAAGACCTCGCGCAAACGCCCCTCCCTTTGAAGCAGGCAAGTTGAGACGAGGCCGCAGTTGGTCTGGCCCGAGCTTTCGGATTTTGGTTCGGCTTGGCTTGGCTTGCTACTCTCTGCCTGTGGGTTGCGGGGAGCGCAACGAAAGCCAGCGCCCTGAACAAACCCAGCAGATCCGGACGCGCGTAATGCTGGCTGCTGCGGGCCAGACAGACAGGCTCACAATGGCGTAACCTAAGCACTCAGCAGTATACAGCCCCAGCCAGTCCAAACCGAAACCGTCTTCCTTCTTTTCAAACACAGAGAACAGAGGAAGACCCCAGCAGCGCGCCAAATTCAAACGCCAACGCTTGTATCTTGGTACGAACTCCGAACTCCCAGCGTTGGCAACAATGAAAGAATGTCTCCGAATCGAATATTTTCCGAAACAGAAGGGTGGCTTAGCCCGGTTTCAAGGTCACTTAAGCCCCAAGCTCGTTTCAAGGCAAGAATGAGGGTCCTAGACAGGATGAGGAGGGCGGGGCTAATAGCACATAATCGCAACAAAGTTTGGTCCCTGGAAACACCCCCTGCGTGCCATTTCCCCAAGATGGTGGGTCGAGGGTGGGAGGGTAAAATGAGCAAAGCAAAGCGAAACTACCCCAGAAGCTGATTAACTGGCTCTGTTCCCACCTCCTCACTCCGACCGGGCGGAGCTTGGGCAGGTCGCGAGCTCCAATTGCGAAACAGACGGGTAAAGGCGGGAAAGTAAAAGAGGGAGCAACGCTCGCTTCCCCCCCCCCCCCGACCCTCACCACCACCCCTCGAGCGAAATTTTTTTGGGGGAACCTTCGCGAATGCGCCCACACTCGACTTTGGGTTGGTTCGCAAGCCCCGGATTTGCGAACCGCGCTACGCCAACGGACTTTCCCCCCTTTTATCTTCCTCCCTCTCCTCTCCCTTTTTACCTACAGACAGCGATGCACCGCCTTTTTGGTACGAACGCCAAGGAATTTTCTGCAATAAAACCTTAGCTGAGGGATTTTCACAGCGTGCAATTCAACACTCAAGGAAAATACGCGGGACCTCACCCCCCTCTCGGTACTTTTTCATTTCTTGTAATGCAGGAGTTTGCCAGTTTTCGGATTCCGGCCTTCATTGAAATAGCACACAGTAGCCAATAGAAAGAAAGGACGCCGTGGAAAACACGTATACCCTACAGTTCGTTGCTAAAATGCTGGATTACGCGTTCGATGGAAAGGAACCATTTGACCGCGGAATTAAACGGCAAGCTTCCGTGCAAATGTGAAGCTTTTCTGTTCCGTTTCCGCCGGAGAGTCCTTTCGGCCAGGTTTAAACTATTGTTACGTTTCAAGCCAAATAAGACTGGATGGCTGGCTGAGACCGACTATCGTTGGGCTTCACTGCCGTATACGGTCCCCCAACGCAACAATGAAAAATCGACAGCAAACCTCAAGCATTGCATGTTCCATGTCAGCGACAATGGAAGTATGGCCGAAGTCGTCAGAAAAATGGTGTGTTCAAGTACAAGTTCGTACGAGAGCTCGACTCTCGTACAAATATGGGCTGGATTCGTTTGGTTCTACGCGTTTCCCCCGAGCAGCGCGCGAGTCTGAAGACCCAACGTCTGCAAGTCTGGCCTGGCGTCCTTCTCATTCTGACGAAATTTGCAAGTTAATACGGATGTTGGTGCACAGTATGTAAAAAAGTTCGCCATATGTTCAGCGCACTGTAACTGAGTACCCCCAACATGTCCTGGAAGCTGCCATACGGCGGGGCTGGGAAGACGAGTTAGCACATTTTTCCAAGATGGCGGCTGGGTAGCCTCTAACGCCCTTCCCCCCAAGTTACTTTTCGCCATTTCACACGTTTGCGTTCCGCTCCCAGCCCGCTTCACGCTTTGCTTTTCATTAAAATTGCTGCTAGTAAAATAGTACCCTGCACAGAGTAGGATTGATGGCTATTTTCGGAGATGTCGAATGATAACCTTGTCTTGACGCGCGCACCAATTTCACTGTTGCCAGTGCAAGAATCAAACTTTTAATTCCTTTGGCTGGAACCCGCGTGCGGACCAACAGCTTACCCGGGCAGAGGGAAAAAAACGTTTCGAAAACGCCTCAACTTACCGTTTGGGCCGTATGGACTAGCCAACAATCCCAGCAAAGAAATTCGGCCATTTGTTTTTACAAAACAAATAATAAATCAAAGTAGCCAGGGAAGTAAACCTTGCCCAAACTCAACACTAGGGGCTTAACAATGCAATTTTCCGCACGCGAGAAATATTGGAAAGGTTGCAAACTCACCATCCCAAGTCCGCTAACGGTTCGCCGGTTCACTCACGGCTTGCTGGCTGCTTCTGTCGAACGTTCCTACGGATTCGCGAGCCCGACGCCATGACATCGCCGACCCGAACCCTGATTGGGTCGGTGGGGGTGGGCTATTCGCGGCCTGGGTCGCCAAAAATCTGCCGTTTTGCCATGTAGAGTCAAAGAGGGGCGAACGATTAAGCACGATTAATCTTTTTCACCTCACACGCGGCTTGGGACAGCCTCGCGTTCGCTGGTCCCGTCCAGCCGAACCGCCTGGACCTGAAGCCGTATACGCAAAAACTGTCTGGCGACTGGCAAAAAACCAAAAACCCCAAAAGGGGGCCACTCACTCTTTCTCTTTGCTGGCTCTCATTTGCACGGCGCTGGCGAACGTTGGGTTCTCGCTGGCTTCAGCCTTTTGCGAAAGGGGGCAGACGTTAAGAACCCCGGGTAGGTCTGTGTGCTCCGCCCCCGGTTAGCCCGTTTCTGCCAATCCGCAATCTTCTTCACCGATTTCCAACCCGGCTTTCTGGCAGCTTACTTTCTTTCGGGGGACGAACTTTGTACTCCAAATGGTGACTTGGCAGTGTCGCCCCAAAACGAACCACCCCAAAAAAAGTACGAATCGCAAATATACTTCTTTCTCCAGTTCCAAGCGGCCGCCCACACCTGTGGATGAAAAAGAGTGCGAGGTTAGTTTTCGTAAAGAATGTTGGTCCGCCACAGTAAACTTTAATGTTATTAAACGCGTTTCGGTGAGGTGTTCAAGTTTGTTGAGCCAGCGAAACTCGGTTCGAAACTGGAATTTGAATTCAAACCTGCACAGTGAACGGCGTTCAGATTCGCCAACGGTAACCGGCCAGGATTTTTGCAATGTTTTTTTCATGGAGCTATAGCTTCATATTTAAAGAGATAGCTAGTTTAAACTGGTAGAAGCGACAAGGTAACAGTGTGATAACTTTCAATTGTTCCCCAAATTGGGAGTTAGGGCCACTGTCTACCGGCCTTCTCTTATGGGCGATTCCATGGAGAATTTGCACGGACGATTTCGCATTTACCATTCAGTGTTTGTCAAAAGACTCTCCAGCCATCAACAGTTCGATGCCTACGATGGCATTCAATGAAAGAAAAGAGATATTCTTGAGAGTAAGGTTTAAACTCATTATCCCTAGAAATGAAGTAATGTAATAACGAAGAGATATCTTTGAAAAGGGCCAAGATAATTTATAATTGCGAAAGGGATTGTTGTTGTTTTTGAATTGCCTGAATTTCGTGGATTGCTGTTGTGAATTTCGGAAATTTCTCAACGTAAGGATTATTCATTGGAAACTTGGGGTCTACAAACTACCGAAAAGTTTACCGATTTTCTGAACATGAGAGATAAGCTAATGCAAAATAAGAGAAAGGGTCTTCATTTGAACACAATTTGATCATGTGCGAAAGACGACGGTTGTCAACTGTCGAATTCGAATTGAAGGAGGAGTTACAAGGATTCGCCCAGAGAGTGTGAACCGTAGTTAACAATAGCCTACGTTTTAAACCTGTGAAATGCGTTTGAGATCAGACGGAGCGATGCTGGACAGAAAGTTTGGCGACAGGGATTAAAACATAATGCCTGCTGATATATGCGCGGAAGGGTTTGAGAAAGGTTTAACCTCATAAACGATGTTCTTACCGCGAAAATTGGGTTAATCACCTAACACTTGAACCGTAGTTGCCACCTCGATTCTCTTGAAACGGTTGTGTTACAAAGAAAGACGCGTAGATCTAATCGCCTTATCAGTTGACACTAATCTAATACTGAACTCGTAGCAAACTTAGTTGCTATAATACTTTGAGCTGGTGGCTATATAGCGTTCTAATAAATAAATAATGAATGAACCTCGGAACGCGCACCTTTGAATCGTCGCAACCCAAATCATCAATCCTAGAAAAGTCTAGTTCACAGTAATTAGGCCGACATTCTTGAATCCCAACAATGTTATACTACGCTGTAGGACTTTGCCGTGTAAATTCATTAACTAACTTCAGGTTAGCGATGTAAGTAGGTACAATGGGCAAATATGTTACGCAATTATTAACTTCCAGTTACGGGCGACTGCTTCACAATAGCTGCAATTTGCGCGAATTTCACCACGCAAGTGTGAATTAGTTTACTTAACGCAGTGCCAAAATGATTACAGTACTTTGAAAGGAAATGACCATGGAATGCTAATATCGCTAATGAGAAAAAAAAGCGAAATTGACGCAATTACCGCGTCACTCACACGTTTAACATCACCTAGTTCACTTTCAAGTATTTCCCACGTCTCCTGGTAAATGTTTAAATAATAGTAAATGCTTTTATTTCCTGGTAAATGCTTAATGGAAGTGTCTCTCTGAGAACGTGACGTTTCAGTCCTTATTTCTTCGTATGTATGTCTGGGCAAATGTATGTTTGATTAATGTGCATTTGGGGGGAAAGAGTTTCAAATGGAATAGAAAACCAAGAATAAAGCGTTGGTATACCACAGTCGATTCCAGCTAAGTTATCCCTTCAATTCTTTTGCAAAGCTGGCTTGATTTTAACCTTATTGTCGAACTTATCCGCGAAACTAACGTAAGTGTTCCAGTACTCTCTGGGTAAAAATGGCGGCGACACTTACCATAAAGTATTATATCAAGTATTGGGAGAATACTTGAAACGTTGTATAAATATATTGAACGCGCATTGCCTTGAAGGAATACAACCTTAATTGCCCTTAGGAGTGTCGTGAGTTCAACAATAAAACTATACTCAGTTTCTCCCGTCAACAATGAATTCTAAAACGAATCATGCAACAGAAACGACTTAGACTGTACCAGAGGCTTTAATTAACAGTTTACAAAACTCCTGTCACTCAAAGGTAACGTGGTTTAAATAAACCAGTTCTTCTTCCGGAATTGCGAGTCAAACTGTCAAACGTCCAGGTCAATAAACAGCAAATTAATTCCCTGACTATATTTTCTGGGAAAAAAGTACGACTCTTAAGGATCCCCCTCAATGAGCAAGTTGCAAGAATGCGATATCATTTTCGGAGGTCCAGGAGCGGAACTATTGCTGAAGAATTTTAAACCGGGAGCTAGTGTGAATTGCTTTAAGCTACAAATAAGTTACTTGAAATTGATCCTAGGTTAAATAGACGTTGCAAGCCGAATTTCCGAACCGATTCTGGACTCATCTCTGACGATCTCATCGTTTCATTGATCATTGGCTGACGATCGTTTCATTGTTGAACTGTGACGCTCCCAAGCGCAAATCTCTTCGTCTAACGCACTATGTTAAAGATACTTGCAACACACAGTAAGTGTTTCCGCAATACTTACTTTTGCACTCTTTAACGCAATTTTATCTATCTTCGATTACGATTGTCTCTAAAGCACACGATGGTATTCTGACCTCAGCTTTGCCCAAGTTTCTACCAGTCAGTTTTATGACTCGTTGTTGTGTACATTTTGGTGGCACCAGAGCCACATTGATAGATCCACTTTGATTCTCACTCAAAAATATTCGCTTTCTGCTTCCTGTACCGGCTGCACCGTGTTGCTTACTCTCCGTTATCTAATACTCTCAACACTTGTCTACGAAGCACAGTCAAGGTCATACATACCTACATACACATACTACAAGTTTACTTAAGTTTGTATAATCTATTAAACATTGTATCGTATAAAACTATAGTCTGCGAACCCTGGACTACGAGGAACTCCGATTTCGTCCCGAACTTCAGGCCGCTATTCCCCATGTCTAAACCATGGTTAGTGGTGGGATCTAATGAAAGTGTATATCTAACTTATACACCGGTTAAGGCCTTTCTTTTACCAAATGCAATCTAATAGTTTACATGAAGTCACGAGGCATTAATTATTAAAGTTTTAAGCCTTCTAGCTTCGTACTCTTCGACTTCCATAAGACTTGCACTGAACACTCTACTAATCCCAAGTTAGTTACACTTAACTAAATTCAACACCTGCCAAATGATCAGGAGCTTAGTCCAATGAACTTTGAAAATTTGTAAGACTCAATGACCCAGTAACAGGCTTCGGCCTACATTGGTGACGATCAATATAAAATAATAATAATAATAATAAAAATGACACTAATAATAATAATAATAACGAGGTGAGCCAACGTTACCGTAACACCTTGCTGGGTTTAGTTATCTTGCCATTACTGACATCTTTGGTTAACGTTGAGTGAACCGTGGGTTAACTGTCTTGTAGGTTAAGCATAGTGGTTAGCAAACCTAACTTGGACTTTCCAAAGACTAGTAGGATTAGCCTCTCGAACATTCCAATAGCAAACTTCGAAATACGTATCTACTTGTGTATATAATAATATTGCATGCAAGGCTAACAGAGTCAGCAAGGGTCAAGTCTACTAGGATAACTCTTCGAACATTCCAGTATTAATATTCGAAATATCAATCTACTTGTGTGCGTAATACAATTGCAGGCAAGATTAATAGAGTCAACAAGGATCAAGTCATTCCGCAAGGCAATAACTGACAATAGAACTATTCCACCTGTACTATGAATCCCAGGTTCGTAACCTAAGGTTAACAGCCTAGCCCTCGTTCACATTACCCACAAAACTAAGGGCAGATATATAAAAAACGACCACGAACAGCTTAACCCCCCCCCCAAAAAAAAGTGTATCTGACATGCTTTAATTAGGTGTGATCGTACCTAAAATTTATTACCTTCTTTTAAACTGTCTGGGCCTCCTAATATTAACTGAACATGTTTAAAGACGACTCTTAGCACAGAGCTGCAGGAGTCAGGGGAAATGCTGTGTATCCAAGGAAGATGCCACAGTTTCAGACAAGCGTTGCTAGGCAGATTGCCGCAGAATTATCATTACGCGAACGGAAGAATATAATTAGGGAGGAGAACCAAACAAGCTCCCATTATATCCCAAGGAAGTCCACTCGCCAAAAAACGCGACCAACGCTTTTTAAAACACGTGTAATTTCATTGTTAACTTGCATTGCGGCTGAAACAACGTCTCTAAATTAGAGGACCACACCTTAAGTTGAGGTCTTCGCCTGCTGCTGCAGGAACAGTCTCCGTCAGGCGGGTGTCACGGAGCAAAGCACAATTGCAAACTTGGCAGGATAGCCCCCTCGTGGCAGCACGGCTGGCCGCCCTAAACTTGACCCACCCCTCACTTGACCCAACTTTTCCACACCCTGTCCAGGGGTTAACTCCACGTTCTCCTAATTCGATTCGCTATCGGCGACCTGGCGTCTGTCATCACCAAAGACTGGGACCCATTCTTCCCACCCCCACCCCCTCCCCGAATGTAAGAAGAACAATGAAAGCCTGGCTCGGTCATTTAAAGGCACCGCGTTTTGGGTAGTGGAGTATATTTGATTTTCGGACTCGTATCAGACTGCAAAATTACTTGGAATTTTTAAAGATTTTGTTTTTATTGTGATCTCGGTCGGGTGAGGTCCATTGTAGGTCGGGTATGGGCAAGGTAGATATTATGGGTCGGCTTTAGTTCAAAGGGGACAAGGTGAGTTGAATGGGACTATATTATGGGTAGGAGCAAGAAGATCATGAATATAAATTATCATTGTAAATACTGTCAATGTAGGATGAAGTAAACTGTAGGATGCAGTAAACTGGATAGTAGTAACAATACTTACAAATACAATGAAAAAAGGAAAATAGGCGAAGAGGGGAAAGGAAAGAATTTTGAAAATGATGCTGGAAATAAACTGATAAAATAAGAAATACGTTAACATAGGTAGCCTAGGCAACGTGCTAGTCGCAAGTGAACATTGCGGTGTAAGAATTAAGCGACATGAAATATGCGACGCTAGTAATACTAGAAGCCGAGGTCGCTAGAGGAAAACAATACAACAGCAAGTCTATCCTGTAACACATTCATGTGAAAACGGAGGAAAATTAAGCCTGTGAAACAAGGATAGTTTGCAACTCATTTCAATGCTACAGTTCATGTTCACTTAACAGAATGGTGTGATTTAAAGAGTGTGATGTAAATCCACTCAAATGGACAAGAACGCACTTCAAAGTTAAAGAAGCTGTGTTAAACACTTGACTAATACTTATCAGAGAAGGTGGAATTTGAACGGCCGAACACTTCTGAATGGCAAAATGTTTTAGGGTATGTAATAAGTCTTTAAATGGTTTTGCCGTCCAGAAATGTACGGCCATGCAAATTTTAAGGTAAAGTAAACTTCAAATTCCGAGTATTCAATACAAAAAATTCAATATGAGATTTCTTCTTGATAGTGGCCTTTTGCCATGGTTGTGTATTCTATCTTCCCAATAAGGACAATTCTAAACAACAGAAAGTTACTTTGACAATTAGTTACCTTAACTAGTAAAAATTATTACTTGATTAGCAAAACTATAATCTTCCGGTTAGTTCTGACAGTAACTCCCCATCGTGGTTATGAAGACACCTTCTTATTGTTGGTGCCCCGATGCTGTATCAAATGCTCGTTAAATGTTCCTCTACAATTTGATCCCAGGCTATGGTTAGTTACTAGAGCTGGGCAAATTCAATTCATTTTCGTTGCATTTGAATTGACTTTGTCCACCGCTATTTTTTATTTAGACGGAGTTCTCTTACATGTTAAAATTTCAAAAACGGCTTGAATGCCAATTCCAGAAAATCATTCTCAATTTGATTCGAACTGACCTTCCCTTTTCGTGAATTTGCCCAAGTCTGGTAAGAAACCAGAGTTGGGCAAATTCAATTCAACGAACTGAATTTACCTTACATTCACTTCATTGGCATTGAATTTGGACTAAATTTATCCTCTGCTAGAAACTTTTTTATATATTTCTACGATCCTTTTTGCCCCCAATATTAAGAATATGGCTAAATGCCGCTCCGAAATTAATTGAATCAAACACTGTGATAGCCCATCGACTTGACTTTCATCTTCGAATTTGAAAAACGAATGCTGAATTCCAGAATTTTTTCTACTTTACTTTGAAATGAGTTTCACCTTCCGTCCATGTTTGCCCAGGTCTGGTGGTTACCCTGATATGCCACATACTTTTTTCAACTCAAATAGTCCAGAAATTCCACAAACCAATCCCAGAACTTGCACCAACTGGGGCTAATAATCTTGACCCAAGGCTCACAGATAAAATAATAATAGAAAAATAATAGACAGGCTCTGAAACCTTGGTTTCTTATCGCCCAAGCAAATCCACTGAACGGATTCGACTGCCTAGCAATCCATGTCCTTAATGACTTTGCGGTTGATAAGCCAAACCACGGATTCCAAAACCTCTGGTAAGGTTCCTAACTCGGTCCTAACCCTAGCTAGGTTCAAGTAACCCCACCTCCACCTCCGTTCGGTCACCATCCCAGCTCCGAGCTGCCATTCCAGCTTCGCGACCCGGCGCCCAGCATTCCAACCCCTTTGAGTTCACTCTTTTCTTTGGGCAGTTGGTGAAGTGCAGTCGCGGTGTGCGCCTTGTTAATTTCTATATTGCGTCCAGTAAAGTGTCGTCCACTTGGCGTTCGCTGGCTCTTTTCCGCCACTTTCATTTTTCTCAATTTCTTTGGGTTGACTTTCCAAGACGCGTCTAGACTGGTTGCTCAGCCTCGCACTCTTCACATAGATGTCAGTTTTTAGGTTATGGAACGTTTCTCAACTCCTTCCCCGCTCACGAGCTTCTCGCCTCTTTTATCCCGTCCCCGTCTTGCTCTGTCTTTCTTTACCTCCACTTCCCTTTCTCCTTTGAAGTCGCCTGAACTTTCCAAGCCCCAGCGTCCTATTTCCTTGCCTCTATGCAAATGAGGTGGACGGACGCAAGGAGCGTGAACGCGAGCGTGAGGCCCCGCGGCCATTCCCCGACTTACCTATGTCTTGTTCTCCTGCCTTCTTCCTCGCAGCTTGTCGACCTGGCCGTCCTTTACCATTTTTTACCAGAACACGTACCTACCCACGTCTCGGCACACACACACACGAGGGGGAGGACTTAACCCCCGCCACCCAAACACTACAATAGGCCTTTGCTAAACATCTCGCCCAAATCAGGCTTGTCAAATTCTTAGTTACGTTATTTATAAAAATTTTATTACAAATATTCTTACAAATATTCTGAAAAATATTCTTACATAGATTATTACAATTCTTCTTAAAATTCCTCTTAAATACTCTTTAAACTCTTATCATTATTATTACAACTATTCTCATAATTAGTATTACAACTAGTACTAAACTTCTTTTTGGAATTTTTCTTTAAAATATTATTAACATTCTTACGCCAGCGTGCTCCAGTTAGTCTTACAAACCAAACTAATAATTAAATTTCTTACGAAAATTCTTAGAATTCTTCTTAAAAATTCTTCTTAAAATTCTTCTTTATACTATTATTACATTATTACAAAATCTTTATTAAAATTATTACTAGAATTACTTGCGAAGACACTAACGTGACTAATCTGTGGCGACTGGAACGAACGGCGATTCAAAGATAAAAGAATTCAACAACTACTGGCTGAATTCCCGTAACGGAAGGATTTGTTCCTTTTACACTCGGCGCGTTACGTTTCCATAGTTTACCTTCAACGTTTGATTGTAAAGCGTTGGCCAAGTTGGCCGAAGGAAGCGTTTCATTGTTGTCGCTTTCAACAATCATCAACGACCATGGAGGAAAATGTCCCCGCTAGAAAACCCTGACATTAAAAGAGTAACACCGAAAAGATGGGACACGGCGGTCATGCTAGCTCGTGGGCTAGCTTGGCACGCCTGGGCCCAATTTTTGGCAAGGTTTGATGCGGAGACCGGCATTTTGCTGGCTGACAAGGATCCGTGTCATGGTCCCGTTCATAAAAAGCGGGTACAGTTTATAGGTATTGTAGCGTTACCAAATACCCAGTTTTTATGGACGGTGTGGCAGGTCATGTTCTTATTAATGGGACAAATATCCGTGCTTTATTGTTTCTCTTTGATGTACTGGAGAGTATAAGAAGTAAACGAAGATTTCATTATGTTTTTTTGTCAATTACTCAGTGAATGTTAAACTACGCGCTTGAAACGGTGCGTTAATGAGTTGGTTCGCCTTTTCCCATTGTGCTACCATGTGTTGCAACTGGCAGATTTATGCGAAATTTTACAGACATTTACAGCAAGGAGAATTACTACGGAAAATGTTCAGCTCATATATGTCCAATAATTTCCCTTTTAAGAATAATTTTCAATGAGTCCCCTATAAGAACCCTTTTAGTTTGGGTTATGAGCGCATGCTTTGCAAATTTATTCTACAAATTAATAAACCGTGTTTCATTTATAGTTATCCCTCAATAAATACACGGTACTTGCGACGCCCACATCACCTCTTCAATATATTACATACCCCAGAGGGGCTATCGGCGTAAAATTAAGCTATGTCGATCTAACGAGGCTTGTACCAAAAACTTTTGTTTACGCCATTTTTTATGAACTTCTTAATCCTAAAAAAAATCTAAAAATCATATGCGTTTGCCAAAGACTAACATGAAGAACTATAAAAATAACAAATGTAAGCTTCTTACACCGCTATTTCTTAAACTGAAATCCACTGCTAGGGTTACGAGCTGAGGACCAATAACACTTTTACCCCGAAACTCGAGGTGGATGCATTATTGAAGCAAAGTTTCAAGTACGCTTTGTTGTCCGTGGTAACCACTCCCTCTGGAGATCTCTAAGTCTTCGACAATACATTTTCGGTTGTAATAGCTCGAGTGTTTTCAAAAATCCCTCATGGTAGACTACTGAACTGTTTCAATTTTGCTGAGAGTTAACAACAAGAAAGGTTTCAATGTCGTCAAAAATCGGCTCATCGAAAGTTCTTCCAAATCTGGGTAGATTTGAGACGAGAAAAGAGCTCAAATCCTGTCAAGCGGTCTCGAGTCTTTTCCACAGTCGAAGAAGGTTAAATCACCTCTAGACCTAGTAGCAAGAATACTTCCGGCTTCACTATTAATTAAAGCACCCTAATTAAGGCATCAAGCTTACATTTCAAGGTTGGACACCTTCCCCATTGTTGAAAAACCGTTCGTTTCGTGCTGAAAACGCATTACAATAAAGTCCTTTCTTACATTGTCAAAATTGCAACTCGAAATTTGGCTGGCTCTACTGTTCACACCTCCTCAAACAGACCTCATTAAAAGCGATTTAATTTCCATACAATTTTTTGTCAAACTAGAACACAAGTGTGTATTTGATTTACACAAAATAGGGAATCTTTCGCAGTCGATTTACGGACACTTGCCGGGTTTAATGCAAGCGTTACTACGATGCACAATGACTTCAGACTAATTGGCCTAAGCTTGGCACCCGTCGCTCTTTCTTTGCACGCGTTTCGTTCGAATCTTCTATTGCCAGCACACATTAGCACAGTAAATTCCCAAAAATTGATTTGATAGGCCTACATGAGCTTTCGTTCTTTCAACCTGTTATAAACGTCACATGATGACGCCACGCCGACATTGTTTCGCACTGTAGTTCACATATTTACAAACCCATTTTTTTTTCAAACGCACACGCAATATTTTGACATTCTCACGTCCAATGTAATTTTGTGAACTACTTTGACATTGAATTTGATATATGAATTACTGATATTTAGTAAATTCTTATTCGCCAGCAACAATCACAGAATGTGTAGACTCCGAATAGCTTCCAAGCCTGCACCGGTCTCAACAACGAAACCTCAACACAGACTCGTGGGTTAACAATGAATCTTAGCGTCTTCGTGTACAGTCATTCCAGCGCCTGCTAACCTTCCAATTTCGATTAACTTACACTAGTGAAACAGAATTCAGGCCCATCGTCCGTTATTCCGCAACTGATTGTCAAGTTTACCTCCGGATTCGGCGAGTTCCCCACACTTGGCTAGCTCTCCGCAGCGCACGGAATTTGCACCAGATCGAAAACGCACGACGCGAGCGTTGAGCCGCTCCAACTGGCAAAAATGTCCGCCAGCCGGCATCGGCATTTAGGCCAAAAGAAAAACTGTTGCGAAAATTCCACGGACGCATCATCATTGCCCCTTAAACCTTGCCCCCACCCCGCCCCCCTACCTCACCCTGCGCCAGTATGAGTAGGTGGGTGGAGAGGGGCCAGCCAGCTTAGCGATTGGCTGATTTGAATTGGGTAATGGCTGCCTTTAGCCATAACTCAGCCCATTATCCGTTGCCGGGATTCTAGCAAACGTTCGCTGCCTGCAGAAGCAAACGGATCAACGAGACGAGGACAGTTTAGAACGCGCCAAAAGCGAGACAGAGCGCGAGACTCTTCTTTGCTTCGCGCAATTTTCGACAGAAATCCACGAGAGACGAACGGTTCAATATAAACAGTCCATCTTGTTTTTACCAAACCCCAAAAACCGTTGGAGGTGGGGGAAAGCTTCGCTCCGCCCTCCCCCTTCCCGCTCATTCTTTTCAAAAGAACGTGCGGGGAGTTGCGAACGGATTTGCACGCGCGCGAGGCATGTTAGCGAATTTTCTCGTCTGATGACGTCACAGCCACTGCGACAGCGTGTCTGGGCTGGGGATCTTTCCTTCTCTTCAACTCTTTCTCCCTTCCTCTCTCTCTTCCTCTTCTCTCTCTCTCTTTTGTCTTCCATCCTTGCAACAGCGCATGACTTGGGTTTAGCGAACAAAATGATCCCAGCACAACCCTCAACTTGCTAGAAAATTCTTTGCTGGCTTGCACAGCGATCAACACCCAGAGTGGTGAGCCCAACGTTCGAGAAACCGGCCAGTCCTCGCCGCTTATCTTGCCCAATCCGCTTTTGGCCTATCTGCCGCACGGAAGAAGGCAACAGGCAACAATGAAACTCGGATTAGGGCACTCATAGCGTTATGACTTTTGACTGTCAACTCAACTCAATAATCAACTCGTGGCCATAAAAGGCACGAGCCGAAATTTGCTGCAACAATGCAAAACCACGAAGGACACATAGCGAGCGAATTCAGAGCTAGGACGCGGGACAAACTGCCGGGCCAAAGGACCGTTAGCGGATTCAACACTTGGACACACCTTCGCCCTGTAGGTATGTCAATGAAAAATCCCGACCAAAGATCACTAAGAACGGGTACGGCGGATGGCAACAACCCATATGGTCTGTACCATGTTTTAGTACAGTCAATCGAGTCAAACCCTTCCGATGCGCTCTTCCTGAGCCTTTTTCTCATTGGTGAGGTTACTTCGAATGGTAGCAAGCGCCGGGGAAATTAATGAACCTAAAGTTCCCTATCCAGTGCAGTTAATTAAAGATAATTTTGTCATCCGACAGTCTGTGCAACAGTCGCACCCCCCAGCACGAAGAAGGGAGTTTTGGTTGCGAAACCCATGTAGGGCAAACAAAAGAGATTGCGTCTCGCATGCTCCATTTCTCCCTAAGCATTTGCCACCATTCCAGCCACGCACGCCCGTGTAAAAGTTAAGGGGCCAAAAATCGAACGAGACAGCGTTGGGAGCAGTGGCAGCAGCGGTAGTAGCAATAACCAAGGTGTGTGCCCAGAAAAATGGGTAAGAAAAAGGCAGTGTGGGGCGAAAGTTCAGGACTGGGCTGCTATTGGCTCAAGGCTGGCCCCTTGTTCACTCCCCTTTCGCCTCGCCAAAGGGCAATCGCATTTTGGCAAACCTGGCCCGAGGGTGGAGATTCGCAGAACCCCTTGACCGGGTTGGCTGGTCTTTCTCCGGCGTACAGCGACCGCACCTGCTCCGTCCCGCGGACCCAAGTCGAAACCCCCCCTCTTCTTCTGCTCCCCCTTCTTCTTACCTCCTTATCCAACCCCGGAAACTTAAAGCAAGAGTAACCCCCCATTCCTTTCGTTCGCTAGGTTTACTAAGCCCAACCTTTTTATTGCTTTTGGAGGTATTTTACGAAACGGGGCTTTTTCCCTCACTTGACCGGATGCCTCTTACAACATATCTTCCAAATTAAGCGGAAATTAGGGTTAACAAAACAGATACCAAAACTGAAAAGTTTCCCAAGCGGAAGACAAGGTAAGATATAGTAAAAGGTCACTTCAAACTGAATGGCAGACTTGTGCGTAAACCTGGCTCTTTCCACCGGTTTAACTCTTCTATCCTTACTTGTCGCTCAAAACTTTCAAGTTTTACCGAAATTTCTCATACAGAGTACACAGGATATCCCACTTTACAACTTCGTTTCTCATGGTAAACATTTAGTTTAGTTTAATCGGGAATAGAGATCGGTCTCCAGATTTCGAGAAATTGACTTCCGCTGGACAACCCACGACAATCTCAGCCAACTACACCGAACCTCTTCCACGAGTTCCCGTGTGGTATCTAGCCTCGTATCGGGCTGGCGCGGACCGTAAAGTCAAACGGGAGAACTGCCGCGAAACGCAGCGTGTCACTTCTACTCGTTTCCGTACCCGCTAGAGCCACGCTAAAATTCCTCGCCTAGTCTCCTCTTTCCTACCGCGCTTCGTAAACCGCAGAACTTTGCGCAACTTCGGTGTGTTCTCCAAACCTTCCACCGGGTCGATGCAGCACCGGCCAAGCCGAGGAATCTCCCCGAAGCCCGGTATGTACTCTAAACCTTGTCCCTCATTTACTCTGCACCGTATCGGCCCGAAGAAACTCCCGGAGTTTCAGCCCATTCCCTCCGCTTGCACATGACATTTTCTTCGTTCAGTCAACGTAGGGAAACATTCGACAGAAACCGAGCAAAGCCAGTTCCGCTTGTCGCGCTCCTGCCAAACCGGAGAACCTCGACAAGGTCGGGCATGGTCCTTCTCCTTTTCCCGACACTCGAAGCGCGCTTTCGTAAAAACAAGCACATCGTCTTCCCTTTCTAGCTCGGTCACACACGGGTGGTCAGGAGGCAAAAAAAGACCTTCCAGACGGCCTTGAGAAAGCCCGGGACGTCCAGCCCAAGCGCGGGCTTTAATTTCCTGATCCAGGCCCATAAAATACCCTACGGCAAGAGAAGAGGGTTGTCATAAAAACACAACTCACTCTCCCATACACACACACACACGTATTATTTACTTCCTTATGCCTAGCGGGGAGAATCCTATAGATCACCTGTCTTTCTCCTTCATTTTTTCTGTACGTCTTCCTCCCTCTCTTTCCTCCCCATTCCCACCCCTTCCCCAATCAATAAAAACACTTGGGCCTTTCAGAACCAAGGCAATAGAAAAAGCGTCGCCCAGGCCGGGAAAAAAAGTAAAGAACGTGCCCAGACAGTCCACGCACATGTACGCACACCAAAAGACCCCAGTCGCGATCCATAGAACCGGCGAACCGATTCTCCCAGCTCACTAGATTCTCCGCGATCGTTTTCAAAACTCCAAGGAGGCCGACCATATTTTTCTTCCTTTTTCTTTTCGACAAGCAGGGGTTAGAAAATGGGTTTCGTCGTGTAACGCAGCAGTGAACCGAAACTCTAATATTGCCGTTGCTATGGTAACATTATTCACTGCTGGTTTCTTTCTCGCTCTGCCAAGTTTCAAGAAAAACATATTTTCCTTTCAAGTTGCAGTTAATGAAACCGATATACATTGTTGGTGTTTTTTCTTTCTTTTTTTCGAATAAGAGAAACCAACCTAAACATGTTCTATCTCTGTGCTGCACGCAACGGTTACAATTTCCAGGAATTAAGAAACCCTGGACTAAATAGCCCCTAGAGATTAACACACGCTAAGGCGTGGCTTCACCGTCTAATAACGTACACGGGGGGTTTCTACATGTGTGAGAAAAAAAAAATCTCAGCGTTTTTAGAAAACAGAAAGTTTTGGGAGAAGGTGAGATGAATCAAAATTAAACCTCGGAAGTTACCTTTAATGTGCCACTTTTGACATCTTTCTTGAATTTGCTTAATATTGCGAAAGAAAAGACTCCGGATTGAATTTTTTTGCCCAAATCCAAGCGAACCTTGAAATATCTCTTTTTTACAAATACTTCATCGTGCGACAAATAACGGTGTTTCAAGAAAGTTCCCCAAATTACAAGCTGCGTGAGCAAGAAATCTAAACCGTGAAAAGTACAGGGAAAAGAGACAGCGACACCGAGAGAAACTAGGAAAAAATATATAAGGTTTATTTCCGTCCACCGAGTCCATTACTCTGCGTCGTTGGATGTCTAGACGTCGCTCTGACATCATAGACATAGACATGGGCCTCAAACCACTTTCTCCCCCCACCCCCGCCCGCGAGAGGCGTGAAATGCCTTTCTTTTCTACTTTCCGCTCATTAAGGTTTTTGATACACCCGATTCGTGCTGATTCTCCATCACAGATTATCCTCAACCTTTCTTGCTCTTACAAACTTGGACGCTCGCTGGGAAAATGTGTATCCCTGAATAAAAAAAATCTCTCGTTTTTTGGAATATTCGTAAAAACTATTGGAATGTTTCAAACGAGCTTTCAAATCACCATAATCAGTACCAAATATGCTTATTTCTTTTACATTTCTAGCCTTTTTTGTTCTTGCCTTTTTCAGATAGATGTACTTCTTTCGATTAATAAATGTTTAAACGAGACTTTTTAGACTCCCTTCGTGTCTTTTATTAATTCAAATTACTGTTAGGTTTTGAGATTTATGCCGTTTTTACAAATGGTGTTCCTCTAATATTCTCTAATATTTCTTGAATATTTTCTAATATTTCTCTAATATTTTCTAATATTTCCAGAATGTTGTCTAACATTTCTCTAATTTTCTCTAATACTCTCCAATATTTCCCTACATTAAATTTATCTAATCTTAATATAATTTCTCAAATATAGTAATTTCTCTAATCTTCTCTAATAACGTTCGTTCGGCGGAAGCTGGAGTAAATTCGTAAATCACATTTTAAGCTATATTTTAAATTATTTGGATGCATACCTCCTCTATTTTCAAGACAGACTTCCATTTTATCTTTATCACGCAATAATGCGATTTGCGTAGCCAAAATTGAGTGACTTTGTTCTTACGTGCAACGTTAACGACACTAAGTAAAAAAGCACTCCTTTCTTGTTCAAATCTGGAACTAACAACGTGTAGACAATTCTTTTTGCTGGGGGAGATGGGTAACGTCACACCTTTCAGAGTTATCGCGGCCTAATATGTAGCACGCCCAACATTGATCCAGTATTATGAAAGTGTTCCCATAAAAAAAAACGAAAAAAAACGAGAAAGATATATGAGCTATATTGGCCCTCGACTTCTCCTTCCAGTTTTCTTTTTGTGTCTGATTTTTCTCTGTTTTTTTTCGTTATTTCTTACAGTTTCCTTTTGAGAAAAGCCGGGAGAGATTCGCTCACGCTTTTTCATGAAAATGCCACCTTATTTTTTTCTGTTTCAGTAATTTACGACTCTTCGTTCAACTCAATTCGGGTCTTCGAACCAAAAGTATGGCAGAACATACTACCATCATTTCCATTAGGTTACAATTGTCCGTTGCAGCCCACTGAGCCATTCACATACGCTTCAATACTGAATTTCATATGGTTAAGAAATTTCCCAAACAAAATGGCAATTTCCCCCCATTTTTTCCGTTTTAGCCTTTACAGACTTTGGACTCCATGCACTGAAGTCGAATTTTCTAAAAGCATTCTAATCCAAGTTCGCCATTATTGGACGTAAATGCTTCCCTTACTTAAAGGTATACTATTAACATGTAAACATTAATGCATATCGGTGTGCTACCGTTAACGTAAGTTCCGCAAGATTGAGAACTAAGTAGTAGACACTACATGTTAACTGTAGTTCATGTTACTTACTACCTAGTACTAAATATTATTGTTTTTCTATAGCGTAATAGGAGTTCCTTGCTACCATGGCTCTTCTGCCATTGAAGTAATAATCCTCGCGGTCTTTAAGCAGCTTATTTACAAATTCTAGCGCCCTTATGAACAAACTCTATCCCACACAGACTCACATGCGTACCATCAATCATTCATAAATCACTTACAACTTCCAATTAAGGTTAGGTCTTCCGCTCGCTCAGGTTTTTAGAACTTCCGAGGCCAAAGTGTGTCGACTGCTTGCAAAAGTCTGTATTGAGAAGAAAGTACGTACCGAAGGTTTACCATTCTTTTATATTCTTTTCGCTCAGGTTTTTAGATCCTCCGAGGCCAAAGTGTGGACTGCTTGGAAAGTACTGGCTGAGTCGGGGTTTGTCAGGGTTGAAATTCAGTCTTCATTGGCTAGGTCTCTCAGTAACCGTGCTCGTTGTCTGTTGTGTATTCTGCAGCAGAGCTGGGCAACTTCCATTCCTTGAGTTCAACTGACTTCAATTCACTTACAGTGAATTTAAATTCAATGAGTCCACTGTTTAACTTTTTTAATGGTCAACTGGATTGACTTAAGAAACGATTGAATTTTAGGAATCGACTTAAAAAAGAAAGTGAATCAAAAACTTTATAATCTCGATTCTATGCAACTTAATATAGAAGGAATATGTATGGGCCTCGGAAACTTATAAACACTGCGCAACGTTACTCGTTATGTCGAAGCTGCAATTCAATTTCACCTCACTTGTTGTTTCGCTCACTTAGTCAGCTTTGTTTTGAGACGAACCACGTCGTCCATCCGACGTATTAATTTCGCTCACTTTATTTAACTTTCACTGGAAACTAAATTGAACTACAATGAATAGAATTAACTGTAATCCAAAAATTCCCACATGGTTCAATTTGACTTAAATTTTGGAATTTCAGAAATTATTTGATTGACTTTCCGGACCATGGTTTTGAATTTGATTTGAATTGACTTTCACTTCCCGTGAACTGGACCAGGTCTGGTCCAATTTCCACTAACAGAAGGGCTGTTTGAGGAGCACACAGTTTCGTCCATCTTTGCTAGTTTGTAAAGGTGTGTCTTTGTTGGAAAATGGGCAGTCCTTTGTTTGACTAGTGTCGATGTTACTTTTCCGTCTTGTTGAACTTTACAGATCGGTCTCGTGGTCGGCTTAATCTGCGAGACCTTGAGTGTTGATGGCACGGATACCAACCACCCTTTCTGCCACTTTTGGCAGATGAGGTCTTCTGCAGCTTTTTCCTTGTCTTTTCTTTGGTCCGGTATTACGGGGTTGACCTCTTCACCGCCCTTATTTTCTGACACCAAGTAACGCACCTGGAGTGCTTCGAAATAGCACACGTACCGTACATAAAGGCGACGTTGCCTTGTTTGTAGCAATAAATAATAGTAATAATAATAAACAGTTGTTAAAAACTTGAAGGGACCTAGTCGTTTCGTGGTGAAAGTACCACTGTAGGCTATATGCTGTGATTTGAAATAAATATAATAATAATAATTATAGACGTTCGGACGTTTGAAGATTTCCACCCCTAAAAAAGAGTGCCATGTAGCTCAAATGAGACGATTAATGCAAAAAGAGAAGATGTGATGAAACAAAACCTCGTAAATGTTCACTTCAAGTAAGCAAAGCTTTACAGTAACAGGCTTCGACCTAAACTGGTAATTTAATTAAAAAGAAAAAAAAGAAAAGCTTCAAAAATACATTCGATCGGTAATGCATCGAGTTATGTGTGCGCTGTGAAGACGACTGTTCCACGACTATTCCATAGTCCTATATTTCAGCGTTCGCCTAGTTTCATTCTTACCTTAAACAGCGATGGGTTTCAGCATTTCAGTTTTGACAACCAGCTCCGGTCTTTCTCATCAAGACCGTAGTTTCGTCATTGAGCTCCTTGCTCTATTGTCGGTCTGCTAACTTCTAGAGCGTAATTTGGAAATTTGGGGATACGTCAAAGAAATTTCCCACCACTGCCACTTGTTTCTTTCTAAAGCAAGCCTCACGAAGTCTGAAAGGAGATTCAACGTCAATATATACTCATATTGTCATTAAACGCTCCACATTTGCCATTTTTTTCTCTTTTATTTTACGGACTTCCACACTACTCTACTTTCGTGATGTGCCCACCGAAGCTTACATTCTTTCTCTCTCTCTGTCTCTCTGCTCGCTCACTGTCTCTTCCTCTCTGCCTCAGTTTACCGAGCATGTACACAAGCAAGTGACAAACACACGCCGTACGATAACGCTTTAACTTTTAAGAATGAAAAACAACGACAAGACTATGAAAGGGAAATTAGACCTGAGAAATAAAAGGGAATGAAATCTAAGAATCATCACAATATTGTATATCTTCACTGCGGTGAACACTGCGTGGTTTCTTTCGATCTCCTCTGTGTGATATTGGTTAGCGTGGAATTTTTCTTTTGGTATCTCAGTGGTGACAATAAATTCAAATAAATTTAAAGAATTTGTACTTCCCGTCTTATTCGGCTTTTCTACCTTGGGGTCTATCAATTAATATACAATGAAACTATACACGAAAATAAGTCGTCTAATATAGTGTTTCTTAACCTTTTCCCCACGTGAACTCCCTAAATCGACCTAAAAGAGACATGAAAATTATAGTGGTATACGTCAGATACCCCTATGTAAGACACTATAATAGGCTACTTGAATGTACTACCAATTTTCATTCATTATAACAAGTATTTGTTCAAATTTGGCTAATCGAAATGAAGCTTCTACAGTATGCGCCAGTCATTTCCCACTCATCTTAGGCGTTATGTACAGACATCCACAAGGTAACATGCTTTACCAGAAAGAACAGTGCTATGTTTCGTATCGCACATAGCGAAAAGCAACGTTTGTTTACGTACAAAGGTTCTTGCAGGAAGAATTTTCCGTTCTTCTCGCGAACCCCCAAAAATATTCGAAGTGGTCCATGGACCACCGGTTAAGAAATCTTGGTCTAACTGATGTATATTCAACGTTTTCTCGATGCAGAATTTGGCGTTTAAACGTATACAAGACTATTCAAAAGGCGTACATTTTTGCGTCTTAAAAATACTTTTTTCCCAGTATGACTAAATGTACGTTCGCAGCGAGGACATTAGCCCTAAGCAAGATGCTTGACAAGAGTATTTTGCATTCGTTCCACTTTTAAATTTTAATATATGTTAAACGCTTCAAAAACGTGCGTGTGCTATTTGCGGATAATTGTAACTAAGTCTGATGGGTTTGCAAAATGCTTAGATTTTCCATTTGCGAAAAGGTCCAAGGGGCTGGGGAGGGGCATGCGTGATACTTACGGTTCACTATTTGAACATTACTCTATATTCCATACTATCAATATGTTTTGTTTTGAAGTTATATTCTTAGCACTTATTAGAGCTTGTACAGACAGCCAATTCGGCAACAATGGGAGCGCTTGGCATATTCACACGCTAAAAAGTGACGAGCTAGTGAACATTGAACTAGTTTCTTTCGAATGGACTTGAAGGGGGGAGGGGGGGCAAAGGGGTTTTCGTATGGGTGATTTGTTATATGTTGAAATTCGGTTGTGTGGAGCAGGCGTGGGGCGTTAATCTTCTTAATTAATCTCATAAATTTACAGTGGGGATGACACTCCCCATGATTTTTATATCTTCTCGCTTAATCTAATCACTTACATGTATATCAATATTTACCCCATTTATCAAGTGGCGAAGAACGCTATCACGTTTCTCTTATATCAAAGCCATTATCAATTCACATCCTTCATTGCCACTCTTTTCCTCAAGCAGCTCTTCTGTTCTTCTACTCCCCATCACAACGCGACCAACAGCAACACCAACAATGAATTCCCTGGTGAACGCGAACCAGCGACGGACACAACCGACCCACAGCAACAATGAATTCTGAAAAAGGGGGGTGGCCAGACTGGTGACGCGATATTCGCTGCCAGTTTTGACCGAGTTCCTCCGCGACACGGAAGCAAGAATGAAATTTTCGTTCTTTCCAAGAGAGTGAATTCGTTTTCGTGCTTTTGAGGAACATGCTAGCCGCCATATTAACCAATTTGAACGTTTGCCTTTGAGGCCACTGTGTACCGCCCTTCTGTTATGGACGATTACACAGAAAACTGGCGTGGACGATTTTCATTTACCACTCTACATTTCTCATAGTAATCTTGACAGTAAAGTTTCCATTGATAATCTCTCGAATCTAACGAAGAGATATCTTTGAAAAAAGTCAAAGATAATGTACTATTATGCAAGGAATTCCAAAATTATGAATTTCGAGAATTTCTCCACGGTAGATTCTAGGTAGTTTTAAATTTTAAATTATGGTCGATTTTTTTTCTCGTTTCCTAAATTCAGTCAACGTAAAACAAGACCTTCCCTATCTACTTTTCCATTGTAGACTTTATAATAAAGATAGGGTTAAGCTTCTAAGAATTTTGAGTATACACCATCTACACTTCAACCCACAAACATTTTTGACCAACCCTATAATCATCCCTCGTATTGTCACACTCTTAATCAGAAAAAGAGTGAACGTTAATTTAGTCAACCACAGTCCTCTACTATTATTGTTTCTCCATCTCCCCTTGAACCGAACCACCCAACTGCCCATAAATGTTTTTCTATTTATGAAAGTCAAAATCCAAAGTTTTATTTGGCAAGGTAAAAAATTACCCAAAAATGTCAGCAAAAGTTCCCTTCTCCTCTCTCTCATGGAAATGTATTGTATTAATCAAAATTTTATTTCGAAAAGTGGTAACCGTCAATAGGCTATGCCTACGATGATTTCGAATTTATACAAAAATAAGAGAAAGGGTTACAGTGGCCTTAACTCTCCATGCTAGTCAACACTAACCCACTGTTTTCCATGACCTTGAATATTACCCCACATTAGGCAAGAGTGGTCATTCCGTTAGGTAAACGGTACACCTCTTTTTCCACGTATCCTTGTCATGCACCACTAAAACAGTCACCTATAACTTATTACGACTGTTTTGCTACTATGAAAAGAAGCCAACAATTAATTTTCAGAGCTACGACAAATGACTACTATTACCTTTCCAGATACCAGTTTCGGGTCAGCTAATTATGATTTCAATAAGAACTGGCCTATGGTGAATTTCTGAGGTAGAAGAACTTTTACCAATTCTCTTGGAATTTCTTAGATCTTGAACATTACTCCACATTAGGTCAGAGTGGTCATTTCGTTGGGTAAATGGTACATCCGCTTTTTTCCCGTATCGTTGTGATATGTACCACTGAAACAGTTACCTATAACTTATGATTGCTGAGCTACTACGAAAAGGAAAGCAACAACGAATTTTCAGAACGACTAGAAACGACTGTTATTACCTTTCCTCGTACCAGTTTCCGGTGAGCTAACTATTCACTTAACAACAAATGGCCTATGGTAAGTTTTCTGAGGTAGAGGACTGTTCCAATTCTCCTCGAATTTCTTTCGGTTCGAATCCTCTGGAGCTGTGTAATTCAGGACGGAAATCGTCTGTGAAGCATTCTTACATAATATTGAAGTAATTACCTTTCCGATCCCAAACAACTACATTATTGAACTATGGCATAGCTCGTTCTTCTTCAAAAGACAAGCCTCCTCACACACAACAAAAGGTGAAGGGGGCAAACTTGGTGGTGGGCGGGGTCAAGGCTCATTTACTGGTCTGCCATAAAAAGTGACCCATACCACAGTTATGGACACAAATACTAAGCATAAACGTCCTATAAGATAAATCTTGTGTACCGTCTATTAGCCCACCAAGTTTTCGACTCACCTTGGGGATCCCAGGCAGGCCGTCAACAATGAATGGCCCACAGAAAATCCAAAGGAACGTTTCTATTCCCGTCTTTTCCGACGCTTGAAAACACTCGTCACATCATACGGCAAGTACACACAGGGTTTTAGTGGGAGGGTCTGCACAAGTGGTGATCGCCCAAGAGTCCGAAAGCCACACGGCCTTTTCGTGCGAGGGACGCGGACTGTTTTCCGTCTCGCCGCTTTGTTTGAACTAGCTCGGGACTCGGGACAAAAATGGCCGGCAATCAAGACGACGCTTGGCAACAGCGCGGGAGAAGCGGACTCCAGCCACAACTGTACAGTACCTTCGAAAAAAACCCGCAGAGGCACGCTGGGGCACGACGACAGTTGGGTCTTACGCCGGGAATCCCCCCACCCACCCACCCAACCACCACCTCCATTTTCGCATCACCACTTGACTTGCGTCTTGTAGAACGCTATAGCAGAAGCCGTCGGAAACCGGGAAAGCAAAAAGTCTCGGGGGAAAAAATATTTTTTTCTTTATATGAAAATAAACGGAGTGCAAAAATTCATCGTTGCTGTCGTCCCATAGCTGTCTTTGTCTTTGTTGGGGGGAGGAACCCTTTGAGCCCCTTCAGGG
Organism: Triops cancriformis; assembly: GCA_020615345.1. Lineage (NCBI taxonomy): Eukaryota > Metazoa > Arthropoda > Branchiopoda > Notostraca > Triopsidae > Triops > Triops cancriformis. Next base: position 14,543 of record JAHZNP010000500.1, on the reverse strand, counting down.
CAATCTTCAGACTTGTTATATACATGATTGCCTCTTGTGTACGGCGGGGGGATCGTCATCCTTACCGAGTTAACCGACTAATCTACTACGGCTCCCGTCCCACTGGGTTAGCTTACTCAACTACGGTATCAAGGCTAACTGAACGTCTCGTGAAACCGCACCTTAAGCAGGACTGTCCAACTACGCAGCCTACAGCCCCAGCAGTAGGAGCTGTCGCAGGGACCAGCCCTAGCGAACGCTCGCACTGCCTGTGGCTAAGGTTTTGGCTATGACGTTACGGAATATCGCATGGCCCCGGGTTTGGGGTACCGCGCGCGGCCAGCACAGCCAATGCCCGGGCGAGGAGCGTTATACATCAGGCCAAAGGGGGAGCAAATGTTTTTTTTAATTCCGCGCTGAGGAACCCTTTTTGGCCTAGACCAGAAATGCTGTGCAAACCGACCTTGACACGACGCTTCGGTTTCCTTTGTTTACACGGGGGTATACACCTTCTCCCCGTTACCTGAATGATCCACTTAGTCCATTTTCATTCGTTAACCATAACAAAAGTGAGCTTTCTCACATTTGCACGTCAAGGATCCCTACACAAGCCCGTAAACATTGTTATCGAAACTAGGCAACAATCAAGTCTTGAAGGAAGCAAGGCTACCACATGAAAGCCACAACGACTTTTTGAATGATCGAAAGATGATAGGGGGCAACAATGAATATAGCCAACTCAGATTACTATTGCGTTACTACAGAGCGAAAGAAACCATGAATTTCAACATTGCTACAATACTGCTACTGTCTGAAACGAGCAAGTTCAACAAAGCTCCAAATCACACAGCAAGACATACGATAATGAATTAATGAATTCCAAGTCTCTTTCATCAAATGATGAAGGCAACAATGGTTTATAAGGTTACATCGTAGCCCGAAGACTTTCATAATCGCGAAACAAACTTGCAAGGTACGATGGTCGCAACAATGAATTATGACTGAACCATGAATTATGACTGATTTTCAACAAAGTTGAGAATCACACAGCAAGACATACAATGAATCCTAAGTCTGCTTGAGGGCTTTTCTATCAAATAATGAAGGCAACAATGCTTTTTAAGTGTCCACCGTAGCTGGGAAAATTTGCATGCTAAGCTGGTCGCAACAATGAATACCGACCGGCTTGAACCCTATTTTTCACCTAGTCAATTTCTTCGCCTTGATTGACTGCGTTTTCCATGTCTCTTTTCTCTCCCGCCGACTCTTTCCACTTCCTGCGCGTCCACGACGCTTCAAACAGCGAATTCTGTAGAAGATCATCTATTCACCTTCCCAGTTCTTTCTGAATTAGCAGCGAAAGTTGTGAGTTATTCAGCCCAGGTAGTGAATAGCGCGCACACAAAAAAAGGTTACATACAGCAGCTGGAACTAACATTAGCCCGGGCAAAAGCTTTATTCAAGTACACGTTACGCGCAGAAAAACTCGCGACAAGCATGAACATGGCCGGAGCGTGTAGGTTCTGTGCCGTATCCATGTAGGACGCATACAAGTTTGGGATTTTGGGGGCAACGTCTCTAACAACTCACGCTCACGCGGGAGTCGGGAAAAGAGGGGCTTTCTTTGTCTTCGCGTCTGGGACTAGTTTAGCCCCTTGTTCCCACGGAAGCTATACAAGACGGTTGCAACATTCAATGCTTTTGCTTGCTTACCGCCACGGGAAAAAGAGAGTGAGAGAAAAAAATGGGTGCGTGAAAACGGGCGCGGTGATGTGCCGGGTCCGTTGGCACAAGTTGGGGAAACTTACCGGGAGAACACGTCAGAAAAAGCTCCTTCGGTGGAATTTCACGGGGACGACGCAACTTGGTATCTTATTAAGTCTTCTGATGTCATCGGAAGCCGCAAGCGCGCGACCGCGGAAAAGAACACGAGAAAATAAAGCCATCTTTACGCCGTATGACGTTATTTATGCATCAGGGAAGTTAGAACGCCCACGAGAAAAACTTTCCTACCTCTGCTACTTGGTAAAAAAATGACGAAGCGAAGCTGAAGGTGGCTGGCTTTTAGTACGCGTGGACTCAGGCGCGATTAAAATTGCACCGTTTCATTGCAGTAATCTACCGAAATGATTTGTGGTATACTTTGCATATGCAACCCAGCTAAAGCGATATTTGGTCTAATTAATGCGTCTCTGAGCTACAGCTTTGCTTAATAAAAGGTCTTGCACTTGAACCGCGTTCCCCTCCGCTGCCACTAGCAACAAACCAAGCCGGAGAAACTCGACAAGTTCCCGCGCAGTTCCCTGTTTTCCTGCGGGCGCTCGCTCCTGTTCTGCAAACGGGAGAACACAGCCGGCACCCGGCGTGTGCAAAGTCCCGCTACGCGCGTTCCTGTCAAACCGGGGAAACTTGACGGGATCCCGCATGGTGTCCATTCTTCCTGTCGTGCTTCGGCCAAACCGAAAACATTTGACCAAACCCGGGATGCATTTATTCATCCCACCTATGGCGCTTGTTCGCAATATCACAAGCCGAAGATGCAAAAACCCTTCAACTGCTCGTTTTCTGTTACAGTGTAAGTCCTAACAGCCCTGTAATCAACCATAGACTGTTCACTTCCCTATTGTGCCTGATTTCGGAAAATTAATTACTCCGGCAACTGTGTACAGTACTCGGAACATAAAACGACCCAAACAAAACGTTGGGTGCCTAACGGCCCGGCAGTTGCGCGAGCGGTGTCCCTCTTTTGGGTCTTCCAAACGTTTGTGACCCGCAACAACGCTTCCTCCCAATAGCGTGGGACGTTAGCAATGGGAAGGTTTGTTTGGGTCTTTTTATGTGCCGAGTACTGTGCATAACTCATCGAAATTTTTCCGTACCGCACGACGAACTTTCAAATTCTTTAAAAATATGGCTTATTTGTAATTAATCGTCAAAAGTTCCTACTTTCCAAAACTGCGAGATAAAAACAAAACCCATTGGAAGAAGAATTTTCCTTCATAGTAACTCTGGTGAGCAATTAAATAAACTAGTGTTTTGTATCTTCTCCGACCACTAATTGATCAAATTTCTCAACTTGCTGTTTGAAAATTCCAGAAATTAGCCAACAACCCTTTCGGAAAGTTGGCTGACCCCAATTCCATCATCTTTGGGAGCCTAAAAGTTGAAGCCAGAAATTTTTTCTTCTTCAGACTGCCTAAGAATACTCCGCCAAAACATGATCAACCCACCCAGACTTAGGTAATCAAGTCTGAAGAAAAAGTTACGACCTCCCATGAGAGACGCTTTCAAGGGGACCTCCCCTGCCGCTTTTCGCATATATATACACACACACATACACACAGTCCCCTTTTCGTCTGCCCTCTCCACACACACGCAGGAATACACATAACACACATACATAGAGTAATTTCGGGACGGCCTTGTGGTTCCTCCCTTTGCAGGAGGTCAACGCTTTGTTCTCACTTTTGACAAGAAAATTTCGTTCTAATTGTGCCGACCCCTTTTCATCCCAATTTTCTTCACCAACTACTTCCCAGAGTCCTAATAGGCTTAATGAGTCGAGGCAGGTCAGGGTTTTTACACTGATTTTTTTTCCTTCGCTGAACATGGCGAGAGTCGAGCAAACCTCATTTTTCGCTCGCTTTTATAATCTTTTCTTTGGGAAAGGAATAAAGGTTCAGCTTCGGTGCAGACTTTATGCCTGTCTGGTTCATCTTTTTTTCCTCCTTTTGGCCTTCCCTTGGGCCTTGGCATTTTATGGGTTGGAGCCGTCTTAGGCGTCTCATCGATTTGGGGGAAGCTCAAGAAAGGCTGCGCCTGCCGCTGGGCGCGTGGGTCTGCACTCGGCCTGCCGACCAGCGAGACCGAGACTTGTTACACAAACCCCCGCCAAGCACAAAGCGCACCCCATCGCTCGATGACGCCGGCATTCCTAGGGTTTCTTCGGCTTGCCTTCGTCACCCGTGGCCGCTGACCAGACCACGCGGACCGACCAGCGGCGTGGCCCTTTCCGACTCGATCAAGCCCCGGACAAATCCCCACGTCTTCCCGCACCTCACTTGAAAACCGTTCGATTTGCTATCGCTCCCCACCTCCCGCCACCCACACACCTTCTACGTAACGCTAGAAGCCTCAGTAAGCTCTCACGCCTTGTTTCAACAATGAAAACTTAAGGCCAAAGAACTCCGATTATATGAACTGTCTTACCAAGCGAGCTGAAATGCAAGCTCCTCCCAAACGCAAAAATTCATTGTTGACGTGACTGTCTTCACTTGATTCACCGACAAAAGTGATCGTTACCTCGACAGCTGGTTCAGGCTGAACTCGGCCGTGGTTTCTCTTACATGCGGTTTTCACCAAGGTGCTTGTAATAAGCAACTAACTTTATGGAAGTCTTATTCAGTTTACGCGGGAATGCTGCTTCTATACAAGGTCGTGTAAAGCCTGGGACGCCTGTGTGGCGGTTTTCATTGTTGCCAACATGACAAAGGGGGAGTAGGCCGTACTCAACATCGTTCGATTGTATTGCCCGCGAGCATTACCTTACCTAACGTCATGGAGTGTGGTGAGATAAAAGTCCGCGATAGATGAACCTAACGTTCGAAAACGCGTTACTCATCGGCTGCTCCTCCTATCGGCACAGTCAAGTAGTTCGCGCTTACTTTTTGTCCCCGACTATTCGATTGCTAGCGCAAGGAGCAGCAAGGGGCTCCAGTGCCAGCCGTTCCTAGCCAATCCGTTTGCTGGTTCCGAAAACGTTCGATTCTGGCCTTCGCTGGGCTGCGGCGCGTCAGTGTGCACCGAGCCACGCTGGACGTAACTTGTTTTCTTTTTTTCTCTCTCGCTCTCGAAACAAAGCCCTTGCTGATACCCAAAACAAAGTACCCAGGAGAACAAAGAGAAGCTGGGAAGACTTCTTCCGGAGATCAAAGTTCTGGAAAATGGCCCCTGTGTTCTTCCACTGGGGAATTATTTTCCCTCCCTTTCTTCGTCAGCTTAGTTTTTTTATTTAGTTTTCTTTTTTTTCACCAGAAGAAAAAAGGTCAGGAGAGCCATTTTGCCTCGTGCCAAGTCCCGAAGCAGTCTGATATGTTATTATTACCATACCTTTCCTGCTTGATTTTTTTCTCCCTTTCTTTCTCTAGCGGCTTTTCCGCCCATTCCTATTTCGCTCATTCGCTTTCGATTTTTAATCCCTTTCTCTTGCCATTACATCACATGCCATAAAGAACAGAATATTACTCTAAAAAACTTGACAAATGGTTTGTTACTCAGTCTGAACGCGTGTATTTTTTTCATTGTTGCCACTATTTAAGGACTCGTCGATGCCGCGACCAAACCAAATCTCTTCTCCAAAACGTTCGATTTCGCCACAATATCATGTTCCCAAAGTACTCGTTTCCTTCAAGGTAATTCTAACCAGGGGCGTATTTAGGGAGGGGGGGTTTGGGGGGTTCGAAACCCCTCCGAAATTTTGATTTTATAATGGGGAAGACAGGAGAATGACCAAGTGTCCAAAAAAATTGCATATTAACCCCCCCCCCGAAACGAAATCCTGGTTACGCCACTGATTCAAGAAATAATTTTCATTGTTACCTGGAAGACAACAGAATCCAGTTGAAGGACGAACACTTAAAACTGTGAGAATTAATAAGAAAAAAATCCAAATAACGGGAAATATAAAAAGACGGTTGCGCACTGCCTCAAGTACGCGGGGCTATAAGCGTGCCAGACTTTAGCCCGGTTCTTCCAAGATGCGACACACTTGCTTGGGGTTTTATGGGCGATGTTGACTTTCACAGCAGCACACATTTTTTTCTTATTTATGAACTCGGTCGGAATTGTCATGCAAGATAAACGCCAGCAACGTGCTAGTTTAACACATGTGCGATTCGTTTGGCTCCAGTCACTGAGCGAATCCACTGCCGAGGGTGAAGGAAAAAGTGAAAGAAAGTGAAGTCACGATCACGACACACTTGTTATTAGACTCCCCCAAACTTCTCAGACGGACTGTCAATGCGCGAGCGGGCTCAGCAACGAATGCCGCCCGTCGCCGCCGCTATGCGGGACGGAACGGCGCCCTAGTCGGACGACTCCGCAGCGTTTTCGCGTCTGCCGCCAAATTTGAAATACGCGTCCAAAAAGGTCCTTTTGCTGCGTGACAGTTCAAACTTCATTACCTAACAAAACCTTATCAAATCAGGAATATTTAGTTTACAATCTTGCTCTATGAATACATTTTTTGAAAAGTGTAATGCCCTGTGTTTTTCTCGTCAACACAACAATGGAAGTCAGTGGTTTTAAATAAACCAATGAAAGCCTTAGAAGAAGAATCTTGCTTCCAAATGCATTTTCAACTGAAGGGATGTAAGAGCGCTTGGAGTGAGAAACTAGGATTTCATTAAAATACCTACACAGTAAAAAAATGAATTTACAGTAAATCATTGTGCAGCAAAAAAATAAATATAAGAACTTACTGTAGACATTCTTTTTTGAAAAATGGCCAAAAAAAATTTGTGAGATTTCCGTTAAAGTATTTTTACAGTAAAGTCCTTGTCATGGTTTGCTGCACAATTACTTATGGTAAACTGAATTTATTTTTATAGTGTACGCTAGACGGCACCACTGCTAAAGCCGCCATTGCTTGTGGTCCTCCAAGAAGGACGACAGTGGGTCACTTTAGTGACGCAGTTCGTCTCGAAACTACAAACTACTTGTGGTACTTTTAGTGTGCTTTAAACTAAATCTCTTTTTACTAAAAAAAATAACTACCTGTAAAAATACACAACGAAGTTAACGAACTTGCTCAACTTGTAAACAAAATCTTGTAACAAAAATGGCGGCTACACGGCGGGACTTCTGATGGTGCCAGAAGCCTACTCTTTGGAGTCTAGGCACAGTTAAAAGCTTTTAGCAATGGTTGACAAATTCTCAGCTCACAGAGCATACTTAAAAGTTTTAACACTTTATCGAGGCATCATACGAAAAAGAAAAAATGAACATTGCCTGTTTGGAGCAATCGAAGCACAGGGTTATGAAGACCATAAAATAGCATCATCTGCAGAAACTTTAACTCCGAAATTTAAGAAGAGAAGTGTAAATGTAGACTATGGGGCAAAGATGGTCGCCCGAGATTTTAGCTCTATTCCGTCCGATTTTCAAATACCGTCAGTTAGAAGTTGATCTGCAGAGCACTCTAAGCAGTTCTAGCGAGTTTGGAACTGACCAGAGGTGTGTTCATTGTGTGACGTCATTTATAAGCTTTCTCGCCCTGACAAATTCTTCGACGGGTATGGTTCTGTAACAGAGCAAGTTGTATAGCAAGCATGTTCCTATTGCGCTAGGTCATATCCCGGAGTGACAGGTGCCCCGGAATCGGAAGTGCTTTTGTTGCAAAGCTTCTCGATAAAAACATTGACTTGTCTGCAATCTGGGTCCCCAGTCTTGTACAGTTACTCGTCATGAGTATACTTCCAAGTCATAGTGGTTCCACCCCATTTTCCTCTTTCTCTTCCACGTAAGTTGCACCTTTGTCCCTTCTAAAGAAAATCCGCGTCTTACTGCAACGCTGCAGTGCTATTGCTTAGCACTTTTGTTAAGCAACTTAGCTTTTACCATCCGGCAACGCCTTAAGACTACGCCGTTACAGTTAGCTCACTGTTTCATAAAAGAAAGACCTTCGGATACTAGCTCTTTCTGCAATTACTTGTTCAGTTTAACGATTAACCTTCACATAAGCTGATTTTTCAGATGTATTTTATATGAGAGCGCTTGCGATCACGATTGAAATTTTCAAAACGGGTCTTACATATGTACAAATGGGTTAATACTATGTTCTTGTACCAGATTATTGCGATCTGTATTTTTTTATGTTTCATATTGAACACATAGTAGGCACGTAAGATTTTTAAAGGGGCATGCTGTACTTCGAACATGAAGAAAGCATGGGGAAGGCAATTGTTGCCGTAATGAAAGAAAATTATAGGCAAGCTAAAAGCTCCTAAATTGTCCCAGTTCCTCGTACAACTTTACAAGTACTTAGTAAGGTACTTTCCCCATCATTCCTTTTCTAGCAATATGTAAGAAAAACTGTGTTGAAGAGCATTTGCTTGAAAATTTATTGCACATGAAGGCGGCTCACCCTTTTGTATCAATACTTTGGGGCGTACTGACAATCTAGGCCAACACGGTTCGTCCAATACTTTTCAAGAAATCTGAAATTGTAGATGAGTAGATTTATTAATGTGGATATTATAAGCTTTCTGTTAAAATGTTTTATTATACCATATTTTCTTCATGGTTTAGAGTTTTAAGCTCCACTGTGCAAAAGCATGGGCAAAGAAGGTTTAATTCCTGACTTTTATTTTTAAATCACTAGCAATTGCAACTACGTAACCGAACGCAATATGCATACAATATAAATGTCGTTTTAGTTAGTATCCTGTCTTTAATCTCCTCCGGAGATGTATTAATTAATTTAGTCGAAAGACGTTGGGATAAATCGTAATAAATGAAACTTGAAACTACTTTTGACAGCTAGCTGTCAAAACTATAACAAAACTATAACTAAAACCATAACTATGTAGAGGAGGGATGGGACAGTGTGGACACTTTTCTGTAGTTTATTTTTCACTTCACGTGGAGACAAAATTGTAGCCTAAAACTATACTCGTTAGATGGCCTGGTGTCCTGGCTATCAAATGAGGTATATGTACGCTTGAAAAACACAAACAATAACACCAAACACCCATGAAAACTGGAGGCTCCTCCGACTGTCCAAAACAAGATACCGCGGATACAATTTGGACTTGGGTGTAGTGCGATTTGTCCGTGTGTTTTGCCATAAGAAAACTAATAGGTAGCCTTTTTTAAAAATACATAATAGACTTGAAATATCTAAACGAATCTTAACAGTTATACTCCCTTTCGATATAGGAATCATCCTAGCTCAAGTTAGTGCAAGGAAACTCACGATTTCGTAAAAATGATTATTCACAACAAGAAAAGGCAATGCAAATGGCTGAGTCCAAATCGTACTAAATCATCCCTTTGGAGCTTAAAATCTCGTGCAAAAAAAGGACAGCGATTTTAAAACAAACCTTTGGCGGAGTTATTCTCCAACTTGTCAGCTACATAAAAGTAATTTTTATTTTACTTTTAGATACACATTATGAGTGCTACAACGAAATAATCAGGACCCGTTTCTTACAAAAAGTGCCAAAAATTCAGTTTTTATTTATTTTCTCAAAAACGGTTCAATATTTTTCGACGAAAATTTCCTCATGAAAGCTTCGTCGTATTCACT
>JAHZNP010000499.1:0-55162 GCA_020615345.1 Triops cancriformis | reverse complement strand
TAAAGCCCTGTTTCCTGAAAGAATAATACCTGTCAGGAGTTATAAATTATATTGTTTAGCCAGCGTGCGGATGACAGACCCAAGAGGCCACAGTCAATAGATGAGACCCTGCCAGAAGAACCCCTGCTGGGGCCGCCGATATCACAAATCGATGCTGTAAATCAGGGGGAGGGGAAGAAGGAGGAAGGCTCGGAGAGGAGGGAAACCCAAAGTGCAGAAAACTTGAAAAGAAGTTCGGTGAATTATTTTGACAAGGAAATGGAGGGGATACAACGTTTTTCACGGAGGGGAGGCTCTTTGGTCATCCCCTGTACCGTAAATTACTCTACCACTTCTTCTGACCCCCCTCTCTGAAGGTTAAGGTTTGTCTATACAGGAATGCCAATACAGGATCTAATCCATGGGCCATTGATTGTTGGCACCTTATGGCATGTCGTTTTTCCAACACTGGTGCCGAGGAATATGACTCTTATTGATCGGGCGGTATGTGCCATACTATAGAGTTCGCACACGAATACCAAGAAGGAGTTTTTATAGCTTATAACGCGTAGGGATATTCTTAGGTAGGGGGAAAAAAAGGGTCTCCAACTGGGTTAAATGCTCCATAAAATCCCCAGGTTTAAGAGCCATAGAGGAAACTGGTGAATCGTTATATATTGGGCGAACTCGGGTCTATCGAGTCCCTTAGGGCTACTTTACACAGCGTTTAAAAGGGACCGACTTTATTTTATATTAGACAGTAACTTCCGTCTTAAAAGCGACATGTCCGACAGATTTTATTAAGTATGGGGGAAGGGAGACTGACGGTGAAGGCACATTTGAGTCGTGTAGCGTGACACAGCATGAAAAAGGTGCACTTGGTCGGCTCCCCTCCCTCTTGTTCACCTTAATGTAGTAGTAGCGGCAGTTAAATGGCAGTCCCGAAAAAGGGTGAAGAAAGTTTCATCACACCTTGCAATTTGCGAAACACGGGAAGGGAATATTACTACGCGCAGTGGAGTCTTGCCTCTGTCATTCTCCTTGACGCCAGACTGTCGGCATCAAGTGACAGGGCTGTCCAAGGGGTGTCTTACTATCAAAGGGCGCCGCCTTGTGTGCACTACAGGTGGGCCTGTGATTTCCACGGCTTGAGCCGGACGCTGATTACTGATTACCAACTCCCTTGCTGGACTCTCACGTCCCATTGCGCTCTGTGACGAAAAGTTCCTCAGCGTTTTTTCGCTATCAACACACCACGACTTCCTACGCGTTTTCGCTGGACCCGCCCCACGTCGTCTCCCCCAATTCCAGAAATAATCTCCTCGTCTTAAATTGTGGAATGCAGTTAACACTGTGTACACACACAGGGGGGCTTCAAACCGCCCGAAAAAGAAGATAAAACCTCAGTTGGGGGGCAGGAAGACACTCAAAACGCATTATGTGCCAAAGGGAAACAGACTTGTCATTGCATAACGTTGGTGGTCCGCACAGCGTCTGCAACGTTCCTGGAATTTCGGTCTACAACTTTATGGGCCTTTGGAGAAATCAATTGCAATTCCCTGCTGGTGATCTGGGGATGGTATTATAATAGCAATTGTCAGGTTTTTAAAAGCCGAGGCAGGCGGAAAGCCTTCAGTCAACGAAGGCCGAAGGGATTGGTAAGGGTTCGAAAGGAGGGTAGAATGTGATGACTCCTGGATAAACCCTTACAGGTGCCAAAAGGCTGTTCTTGTCAGAAAAGAACTGTCAATCTATCCCGGGTCATCACAGTCCTGAGAAACAGCGTCAAAATATGTTGTTTCGGCTGTCAAAAACGTTGGTCCTGTCTGACAGGGACTGTTCTGTTCCAAAGTCAACATAGCCATCACTGGACTTCAGTTGCCCGTCGGCGATCACTCCGTTATTGAGTTACAATCCCCTTTTCCTCGTTGGCAGTTTGGAACAGTAGGAAAATTTCCAACTGCCAAGCACTAGCATGTCATCCTAGTCCTTAAGCAAACGAACTGACTTTTAAGTCAAAGTTCCTTTTCATCTGAGGGATCCGGAGTCTTGCGACTTTGCCCCAAAGGGCCAGAACGATTACAGTGGATGCGAAGACTTTGGGTCTTATCCTGCTACGAAAATACAAACATCCCCCAGCGTAAAAACAACACCAGCGATCGCCAACCGTTTTTACAGCCGCGTAAACTTAAAAACCAGCCTATAACCCAGGTTCTACTTGTATCCAACAGCCTGGTGTCTTCCATCTTTGAGAAGCGTCCCCAAGGGAGGGCGCCCCGCTGAACGGGGCGCACAACGCCCCAGTGTTGTACAGAGGGCGTTCGCGCGCGTAAAGCAGGCTTCCATTTTACCTACGGCTCCGGCACTTTCCCCGCGGCCAAAGTTATGAACGTGGAAGTCTTCCAATATAACAAAACTCCCTTTTTGTGTGTGTGATCCATCCATCGGGACGTAAAACCGCAGCGGAAGCCTTTTACACGCGAGCTTGTCGAGGTTGCCGTCTGATTTATGGGCAGTGGCAGCCCTTTTTGCAGCCTTTGCCATACATCTAGTAGAAAGGCGGGTGAAATATGGTTTTGGCCGCAGCTCCAAAAGGGGCACGACACTATTCACATGTCGACTCTAAGTGACCTGAGCTGCCATTAGTAGGCGGAGTGGACTTTTTGCAGAAGGTAATCAACATGCGAAAAGGGGGTTTGCTTCAGAGAAGAGTAATGGCTTTCCTGCCACTCTTCTATATGCATGGAACCGAATTTATGAAGCCGTTTTTCTCCTTGACTATGTTAATTTACTTTTTCGTCCAACTCTTAAGAACCCCAATATATTTGCGCGCTTCCCTCCGCTCCCCCGGCAAGGAAAGAATAGCTCCGCCCCCCTAGCCTCGTTTTCCTCCCCGGAGAAAAAGAAACGCTGTAACACTACAGCTGTAGAGCGATATAGCAATATGTGAGGTCTGGTGGCGCAGCAGCAGCTAAAACGGCTGGGACCTGATCTTCAGCAAACTAGAATCTCCTGTCGTCATAACTCTAACGCTAATAGTCCCATTGTAAAGTAGGGAGCATGGGTCGTTTGTTTCGCAGCCCCTTTTGGTCGATGCTGTGCTGGAACTCAAAGTGGGAGATGCCCAGACAACAAATGTGCTGCCTGCTTTTCCATAGGGCCTCATTATTCTGCCTGCCGCAGCACATCAACTCTACCGCTTTATTACGGGTGAGCGGAGACAACAGCCAATTTTTTTCCGGCCCATTTTTTCGTGATGCCAACGCTCCCGGAGCGTATACCGGAGTCGAGGGAGAAAAAAGAAAGAGTACGAGCGTCTTTTTAGCCCCTATTCGAACACTCACTCGAGAGAAACACTGCTGCTTGGCACGCTCGAGTGTTGCCCGCTAATAGCGCGACCACGTATTGTCGTTGTCAGAAAAGTACCTAAGTTGGAGGGGAAAAAGGAAGAAACGGAGCTATTGTGGAAGCAATGGGCGGATCGAGAGAGCAATGCAGAGGGCGGATCCCACTTCGTCGTTCACCTGGCACGCTGGGTTGGGCAAGGAAGGAAAAAGATGGTAGAAGACAAGGAGGCGTGTTTTCTTGCCGCTTTTCCTTACCACTGCTCCTTGGCGAAGCAGAACTCGAGACCCCGGCAACGACTTTCGGAATGGGGCATGCATGCACACTACCCGGACCTTAGCGGCTTAGCTTTGATATCCAAATGAGTCTACTGAATTGACCGAACTTGAAGAGTTTTAAAAGCTGGCTGATGTTTTCGAAATATTTTTTTTTTGCGTGTGTCGGGAGCTCTTTGCATTAGGATTTTTTTTTCTTCTTCTGGGAAAGATCATTCTTTTCCCTCTAGTGGGACTCAGCCAGCTTATAAAGTGTTGACGAGCTCCTGTGAAGTTGGTGAGAGACAATTTAGCTACTCTGGTGAGCATTTTCGCACGCAAGGTGGTGCTTGCGGGACAAATAAGGTCTTGATGAAAGAAAATGGTACTCTAATGCAATGTTGCAAAGTTGGGTAACGTCAAACATAAAGTAGACATGAAAGCTCATGTCTATTTCTCTGTGAAGGCCACCATGAAGCCCGCCCATAGTCCCCCATTAACCTGCCCAGCAGGGGCGCTACACAAATTACAACCTGTCACAGCATACGGTTATCACATGCTGACGTCGAAGGGATGCCGACGTTTCAGTGCTGAAGAGTATGGAACGCCCTGATGAACGATGCAGAAAGTTCTGTGTCAGCACAGCGAAGGAGTTCGAGTTCTGACCCTCCTGCCATTCACACTTGTGGGCCACAGAATTAACAAGGAGCAAAAACAAGTCACATAGTTTACTTTTTTTCTATGTTAATATTACTTTTTTTATCTTCAAAGTACTTACACAAACTACAAGTATACGAATACTCTATGTTAATATGACTTATTTTACCTTCAAATACTTATCCAAACTACAAAAATACAAATTTTCTGTGTTAATGCTACTCTTTTATCGTCAAAGTAGCAATGATAGTACGTCAAAGTAAGGACAAAACGAAAGCCGAAGACGTTAATACGTCGATGATTCGACATCGTACCTCTTAACACCCCCCCCCCACACACACACACAAATCTTCAAAATACGTATCAAAACTACAAATACATGTAATACAAATTCTCTATGTTAATATTACTTATTTTATTTTCAAAGTACTTATCCAAACTACAAAAATACGAATTTCCTAATTTCTTGTTTCTTCTTTTATCTTCAAATTACGTATCAAAAATACTAAAATACGAATTTCCTATGTTAATATTACTTTTTTATCTTCAAATTACTTATCCAAACTACAAAAATAAGATTTTTCTATTTTAATATTACTTCTTTTATCTTCAAAGTACTTATACGCTAGTTTGGAAGCAATTGTAGAGAGCAAGAGAAATACAAAGGTACGAGGGCACTAGGCGAAAACCTTCGTCGTTTTTCAGAAGGAAGACTCTTTCTTATTGACACGAGGCTTTCAGACGAAAGCGAGTTCCTATGCATTTTAGATAGTACTCTGAGCAAGACTATCTGTAATAATTGTGACACGTTGGTGGATGCGTCATGGCGTTATTGTGAAAAGCTATTCAGCTAAGAGTGTATTGGAGTTGACTTGTAACCGCGGTCCCATAAGGCATACCATTGTCAGTTCTGACGGATGACCGCAATATTGCAGGGCACAGCTAAAGGGGATGGTCTTTGATGTGGTAGTCCTGAACCGAGCCAGGCAATCAGCGCCGTACTAGACCATCAGTCAGGCGCGCTGTCTGAAACCCAGCTTGCACCCTGGATGCCTGTAATGGGCGCGTGATGGACACAGCGGCGTAAGCTTGACAGCCGTGGTAACAAACGATGAAGGATAGCGGCGCGGGTGGCATTTACTGACAGCCCGTCCAAGTCGACATGATCGATGGGCGCCAGGCATTATAATGGCCCATCAGGAGGCCCAAAAGCCTTATGGGAAGGAGGAAACAAAGTTTCATTTCGGCCAAGAGCAGCAGAGAGAAGTTCCCAAAACTGTGAAAAACGCATGCCAAGAAAAGTTTAGGAACTTGGCCAATATTGTGTTTGCTTGAAAAGAACTTCATTGCGTCCTAAACGGTGCCTTAAGTAAGGGTTAGTCGGAGGAAGTTGGAAAACGCTGGCGGATTTTTGTGGAACGTTCCCTGAAGAAATGTGTGCTGTAAAAGATAGATTGTAGTTAATTTGCAAATGTGTAGATTGTGTATATACTGCCTGCCAAGGGTCTGGAGAATTTAGTGCCGAGGGTCTGATGGATAAATTTTCGACAACACCTCAGGGAAAAGCCAAAAGGCTGTGCCGTTTCGTGTTTCCTTTCCGTATTCCTTTGCGAACCTGGTGAGTGATGATGTTCCCAATAGGGGCGCGAAAATCTAACAAAAACGTCCATCATTTATTCCAAGTCATTTTGTTGCTCAGCGGTAGACCTTGATTAATTGCTCTCAAGTCAAGATCCCTTTCAAACGCAGTGGGGCATTTTCGGGTTCATGCTGCGAGTCTTGAATCTTTCTAAACATAAAAACTGCTGACCCGACTTCCATCTTGCAAAGCGCAGCCACAACACTTGGAGACATGACACCTGAATAAGTTTGATTACACGTCCCCTAAATTCAGGAGAAAATTCGCTTTTGAGGCACACGGCCGGCACAACTTTTATCTCAAGAAGGCGAACAACGACTACAACCGGTCGCCACTTAATACATGTTAAGCCTCTTCAGTATCAGCCCGAAACTGCGTCGAGAAACTTGGCGATAACGTAAAAGGGCTTTGAACATTTTTGCCGCAAAAGCTGCTAATGTTTAAAGACACTCGCTCTAAATTTGTACAACGAACCGTAGAGCACCACAGTATCCCTATCTGTGAATTCATTGCCGCCTCGCGGCTTCTCTGGGTTATTTGCTGCTTTCTGCCCCGCGCCAGCATGGCGCCTTGCCGCCCACGAGGAGCGCAATCATACATATGCCAAACTTCTGGCCGCCGCATCCCAGCGGCTTGTCGTTCTCCAAAGGAGCGCGCCATTCATCACGACACCCAAACGAGTTGGTTCTTGCATGGGGACTTACGGCTTTTGCGGCCACTTTTCAGAAAGGGAGATGTCAAGTGTTCTTCACCAAATCTTACCAACTTTTCTATCCGAATGGTTCAAAGCATCTGTTTTTTTTTGGGTAGAATGCAGGTAAATCGGATCACAGCCACTTTCTTGGTGGCTAGCTTTGTCGACCTTTCAGAGCCAGGGCATTGATTTTTTTACGCCCCCCAGTGGCGTCTAAAACTGGGATAGGTAAGATAGCCAAGTCTTCTTGGGATGACTTTGTTCACATGGTGATGGTGCGACTAGGTTTAAGAGAGTATCACCTCGTCCACTCCGGAAGAGGTGGGTTTAGCCGTAATGTCAAATCAATACAAAAGCTGGGGGGGGGGGACAGGACGCACAATGAGCCGATATAATATATCTAGAAAAAAAGGAGTACGGTTTCTGGAAAGGTTGGTGTAGTGCACGAAACGAAAATGCTGATTACTGAAAAACATCGAAGGCCTCCCTGGTCTCATGGACAAGTGATTCAATCCACGGACAGGCACCCCCTAGGGTCTCATGTCCACGGAATGGCGGGCGGCGTGTTTCAAAGACCGCGCTGTCATCATCACTCGCGCTCTGGGTGGTAAGCAAGGGGGCAACTCTGCAGGAGACTATTGTCAGCTATCCCCGTGCAAATCCCCTAGGAAGAACCTGCCTAGGGTCCGTAAAACGGAAAAAAAAGTCCCCGGCAAGATCTACAGGCTTTTCAAGTTGAAGCTGTTCTCCTAGGCGGGGCGCTTGAAGCATTCTTAATAGTGAGTTCTGCTCCAAGGGGCGTAGTTTTCAGAAGGAGGCGCCCCCTAGCGTCTTTTGTTCTGCGCGGCTCTAGTACCTCGCCTGGAGGTATTTCGCTGGCTGGCTAGCGTACGGTATAGCGGTCGATACGCTCGCCGGCTTTCCGGGCTTCGCTGCGGTTACTCCTGGACAAGCTCGGTGCAGGACCTCAGTTTCGCAGCAAACGCCACGGAGTAAGGTTCTCAGAGGAGGAAAGTCGAAGTGAGCTTCCAAGGATTTTAAGTGCTGAGAATTTGTGTTCGAAGCTTCAGAATTGCCTAGTGTGACAATCTTGCGAGTGCTGTCAAGAAAAAGAAAATCAAAAATATTTGTTGGGTTGTGTTTTGTGAGGATGCTGGTGCTCGAATCAGGCCCATCGACAAATATTACAACCAGCCCTACCAGTATGTTGACTCCTGGGGGTAACCAATACTTACAGCCGGATTACTTGTCACCTTTGCCTACCACGGTAAGCATTTGTTGTGTTTGCATTGTGTGTGTGCGTGTCTGTCTTTAGGAAAAGCATTTTTTAAACTATTCTTTACCATTTCACTATTTTAGCTTGACGCCAAACGCAGTCCGTTGGCACTTTTGGCTCAGACGTGTAGTCAGATTGGGGCTGATCCTGCTCCACCTCAATCCAAATCGTCTTCGGAGCGTAGCAAGAAAGATGGCTCGCATATCGAAGGTGGTGGTAAAGCTAGCAAAAGCCCCCCTGCTGACCGCCAATCCTTTAAACCCTACGACGCTGCTGCACGTCGAGACAAAGAACACAACAAGGATAGCGACGGCCGAGACAGCAAGCAAGGTTTCCAGTCCCCTGCTGGGAGCAAGACATCGACACGTAATGCGACAACCCCGACAAGCAGTGCGACCGTCTCAGCTGCGGGAGTCCCGGCTTCTGTGTCGTCCTCGTCGTCGTCTTCGTCTTCGGAAACGAAAACTGACGCAACGAAATTGGACTCGGGCCGCGCTACAGCCTTAGATATGTTACAAGGACTTCCCAAAGATATCCCATTAGGAACGTATCGCTCGCCGACCAGCAATATGGGACCGTTCGGTGGTCTAGGTCCCTACCCGGGACTAGACGCGGCTGCCGCGGCCGCACTGGGCTTCGGTGCCAACCCAGCCGCGTTCCGGCCTTACCCACCGTTCGGATACGCGTCTCCGGCTTCGCTGGGCTTGGGCTTGCCTGGTTACCCGAATTTGAATTACGGACGGATGAAACCAGGTGAACACATGCTCTCTGGCATGCCTTTTTGTCGCGATCCTTACTGCACCGGATGCCCGAGTAGTTTATTGGGCATGTCCAATCCTGCCGCCGCCGCTTCTGGCGGCGTTTGTCCCGCTGGTTGTTCCCAGTGTGACCACCAAAAAGTACCCTTACATCACCTCCCACCTTCGCACCCGGCGGTGAGTTCGGCCGCAACAACGCCAGTCACTTCGACGACGGCAGCCAGCGATTTCAGCCCGACCTCGACCAGCCAACGCCCGTACGTTTGCAATTGGATTGCCGGTGATACGTACTGTGGTAAGCGGTTCCCTTCGTCTGAAGAACTCCTTCAACATCTCCGTACCCATACCAGCCTTTCTGTCCCTACTTCTGACGCTGGGTCTTCGTCGTCTTTTTACGCCAACCATCCCATGCTGGCAGCGTCGTCCACGGCTGCGGCAGCAGCAGCAGCGGCGTTGCAGAGAACATATCCCACCCCTCCGTTGAGTCCATTGTCGATGGCTCGTTACCATCCGTACAGCAAACCGGGTGGAGCGTCGATTTCCGCTTTGTCGTCCCCTAACCATTTGCAAAGTCTCAGCTCAAGCAACGCATTCTTCTCAATGGGACAATTAGGAGCTGGAAATGCACTTTCATCCTTGTCAGCACCGAGTCATCTATCGACAATGGGATCCCATAATCCCTTAGCATCCTACGGGGCTGCAAACCCTCTCACTGCTCATCCCTTTGCTGCATATTACCCCTCATCGTACGGGCTTTACGGACCCAGGCTGGGTCCGTCCGTATTACCTTAAAATCCCGTTACCCCCAATTTCCGAGAAAAAGTGGATTTCAGAACGGTTTCTGGCCTTGATTTGTGTGCAAGTTCACTTTGAGCTCCTTTTACGTTTGGGCTAAACATTTGTAAAAGTGTCTAGAGTACACCTCCTCCCAGTGTGATAAAATCAGCTTGGTTTGTATGGCGAGTGTCTACATAAGAATGTGGGTTTTACTTTGAAAACTGCACTCATGTGCTCTGTGATGGTTTTTTGAGCTGTTATGCGTGTATAAGTCACACATCCCATGTTTGGATGAACTTGTAAATTTCATGACTCAGATTAAGAAAAATGGAACTATATTATTGTTTGCTCATGAAAAGGCTTGTATATAAGTTATTGAAACATTCGACCTATACAAAAACATTTCAACAACTCCAAAGCTCGAAGCTTTTTTGCTTGCATTTAATTTCAAGCTTTTATTTCAGCGCTCACGATAACCCACCCTTACCGAGGACGTCATTGACCGGATATATGGATCTATAAATCAGTGTCTTATATGTGGTTACAATCGTTATCTCTGTCCACGTTTCCTGCTTTCCATTCATTCTGCAAAGCTGCAAACCGAGCTAGCGTTGAGATAGGTTGTAAATTCCCGCCCGTTGCTGTCGGGTTGAGCCGTTTGCAGCGCAATACGGTCACCAAGATAAATGGAGACTAGTCCCGATGGATATCAACTCCAGGAATAATAAAATTGCAACATACATTAGGCGTTTCCTCGTTATTTCAGGTGTAGACGCTAACCTGGCAACGGCGTAGTTGGGACAAACGGGTTGGGTTGGGTCGGGTTAGCGTTTGCCGCTGGCGTGTGTGATGTTTCCTGATACCAGCGGCCAAAGGTGGAATTAACAGTCCAAAACAAAACGCTTCTCGTGTGTTCCTGCCCCGGAATGGGCTTTTCCAGTCGCGTGACTACTTTGTTATGTGTTCAAGTACGCTTTTTTTCCCTTGTCATAGCGTTTGAGCAATCTGAAGTATTCCGCCGTTTTTACCGCCATTTCATAACACCATTGGTAGCATTGTTTCCAGAAAAATGGCCGATAAATAGCTTCGCCAAGATCGCCGCTGGCAGCTGCGTGGTAAGTGAAAGTTTTACATGAGAGTTCGCGATTCAATGGTAACTGTTGAGTGACGATGGCAGTCAAGTTGCAGCATTATTTCTCTCACCAGGTTCATTTTGTAGGGCTTGAGCCTTATCGCTAAAGCTTGCTCCTATGATAAATGTCGCCAGCATTATTTACTGTTGTTCACAAGCAGCTGCGGTCTGAGTTAAAACCCACGAGCGCACAAGTCATGTTATTAGTGCCATATTCATGGGACTCGTAAATGTTGGTCTCTCTTATAAATTCAATAGTCGTGGGCACTCGTGGCAACTTTTCTTTAGGGTGGAAAAAAAGCCGTGAATGTCTCAGTATTCTAGCTTCTACTTCCCATGAAACCACTGTGGAAAAAAAGACTAGTCCGAACCAACTATAATGTAAATATCACGAACTAAGTTTTCGGGCCCTTTTCCAATTATTTACTGATAGAAACTTGGCTCTCCTTTCCACAGACTGTAGTTACCTGGAAAGGGCAATCGTTTTTATTTTAAAAATAAAAAACGGCTGCGGGACGCTTAGTTCAGTTTCACAGAACCGGAACATCGGCGACAGGGTCTTGGGAATAACTGATATAGGGCGCACGAAAGTTTTTGCAAAAGTTGGGAGCCCTTTTTTGCCTTGAAACGCTTCATCTTCTATGTAATACGTGACTAACCTTCCGCTTTAGCAAGAAAACAGGAATTCTGCTTGAATTGCTGGTGTACTTTTACCGTTCGACAATGGCTTCCCTTAAACGGTATCGCTTAGCCTCTTGTCGGTCGATCGGAAATACCCCGTATACTGTGGATACCTTGTCGAGCAGTGGAGCTGTTGACTTGAAAGGTTTCCTGCAGGATGAACTATTAGCTTGACACAGAATTCATACAGTCTCCCAGTATTGCGGTTAAAGAACCGACAAAAAACCTGGCGTCAGCACGGTAGAGGTTTAACGCCCTTCAAATTAAAAAATGCAAACGCGTAAGGTTTCATCCTCATTGTCAAATAAGCCTGGCCGTGGTGCTGGATTCTTTAATTGGAACCCGAGGTAGTAAAGTAGAGTAAAGCCCTTTAATCTAGCCTCGCTTTAACGAGCCTTGGTGTCGACAAAAAAATTTCGTGAATCGGCCTTCATTTATCATTCTAGAAAAAAAGTACACAGTGCAATACTTAAAAGCAACGTTAAAATCTATCAAGAAATTTACTAATAATTTAAATTAAATAAAAATATGTTTCATTAATAGCTAAGTCTTTTTAATACTCGAAACCATCGTAGGCAAAGCCCATTGTCAATTATTATGATTTACTTAAAATTATTATTATGATTTTTTATCGAAACTTTATTAATACACTTCCATGAGAGGGAGAAGAAAGGAACTTTTTACAGACATTTTAAGTAGTTTCTTACCGTATTAACTAATCATTTGGATTTTTACTTTTTAAAATAGGAAAACATTTAACGGTCGGTTGGGCTAGTTCGGTACAAAGAGAGATTGAGACAACAAAAGTAATAGAGGACTTTTGGTTGACTAACGTTTATAGCTAAGTCTTCACGTTTCAAATTTATGTAAACTCTTTCGTAGTTTTATTCTTATTTATTACCTATAATTTCTCATTTATATGGTTCACTTATTGCTTGTTTTTATAATTGTCTAGTACTATTTTTCCTTTTTACTAGTTTGCTTTTCTCGTAATAAAGGATTCTTTCGTTTATCCAGCCTGGCTTACAAATAGGCCGGATAAACGGACTGCTGCTGTAGTTCAGTTTCGTTGTTTTAGCCTTTCAGCAAGGAAAGCCACTTTATTTTGGCGTCGATAATAAAATCGCAAGAGTAAACGTGGGCTTAAGGCTAGACTCGCTTTTCTTTCTTTTCTTGGCGAACAGGAAGCTCTGAGAGTGAAACACTTTTGCTGAGCTCCACTGTTGTGTTCCCAAGCGCTGGTTGTAGCTGTCGGTAGTTCGTCAGCTACCAACTCATTGTCGGTCGTAAAATGACCATTAAGACGCATGGCGTCGACGTCGGCTCTGGTCCTTAGGTCCTTGTTGCATGCCAAAAGTGCAAGTGTTGAAAGCGAGGACGAGCAGCTGTCTGACGTCACTTTTCGTTGCTGCCATCAAGTTTTCATCACTGCCGTTGACGGCTGTGCAGGACGACTTGGGACTTGCAAGTCGGTCGGGCGCCAGTAACTTGGAACCGAAGTGATGCATCTGTTATACGACGTGGAGGTGCGTTCACAAGAGACGCCCCCCTCCGCCTTCTCCCGCTTGGATAACGACCTTCCGTGGGGGTAGGCGCAGTAATACTGTAAAGCTTCCACCTCCAAGACAATCTTCGGCTTGCCAAAAACTGTCGCTCTGTCAACATTCGCATGTGTTAGTGCGGCCCTGGAAAGCTTTGTTGTTCACTACGCGAGCGGGGGTACTCCATCTTCCTTTCAGAGCAGGGGGAAAATGACCTGGGAGACGCGTAGTTATGGTATCGGGAAGGACCAAGGCAACGTCAACTCCTACTTTCTTGGCTAGAAGTACTGTTTACCATGTCAGTGGTGATGAAAAACATGAAACGGTTGACACTAGCAACTTTGGCGACAAACGCCAAGATGGCTTTGACAGAAATGTTGTCAGTGATGGAAGACTTTTGCTACGACAGGCTCGGTATCGCCTACCAAATTTCCACGTTGTCAGATCCCTAAAGGCTCCCCAAGATTTTTCATCCTTATTACGCATGCTACCTGGATCATATTTCAGCATTCGGAGCACTTTATAGCGCTAGGGGTTAGTTCCACAGAAAAAAAGGGGAGAACCTAGTAATAATCGGTGACAAAAGCATTAGTTCGAGCTCCAAAGGTTCCCGGCGTGGGTTCGACTCAGCTCCCGGGCGCTGTCAACTGTGGCCCTAAGTAGCTTGGAACGTTCCTGTGAAAGGAGTTTTGTCATTCTTGTCCCGGTAAAGCCCTTCACGTCTTTCACGCCTTGTGTGCGGCATTGTGCCCTTCCAATAGCATGGTACTTCGGGATTAAATCCCAATCCTTTATATTCGTGACAGCCTAACACCTCTTACGCTCGTAAGACCTTAAGGTAACTTGGGGCCTGTGTAATTTGAAAAGAAAATTCCCCGAGTCATTTAGGGAATTTGTCAGTTTCACGGCCAGAGACTTTCTTCCGCTTATTTCATGTTAACATTTTTTCATTTTTTTTCTCTCCACCAATAACCAGTAGCTACGCTTGCGATAAGATGAGGGGAGCTGCTCATGTTCTACACCACCATGATAGATGATCAAACCTGAAACTCCCCCTAAAGGTTGGTTAGGAACAAGAACGATGGGTTTTGGGTCCATAGGGACCCCACAATTTTGTGGCTTTCCCCTGCTGTGACCGCTTTTCAATGCAGGCTTGTTCATCACCCGAGCTTGCCAAAGCCATGCAACCTGTGATTAGACGTCGTTGAGATTGTTATTGAAAAGCTAACCCCCTATTCAAGCCAGAAAGGCGAACGCGACACCCTCCCCGAAAGAGTATTAGGCGTTCCGCAGTTGGCATAAATTTTCGAGTGTATCGAATTCGGATGTATGAGCCCCGGCTGATAAGTTGGACTGTGCAGTGGGAGGAAAGCCAGAGGAAGAAACGTGTCGCGTAGCAAAGACTTCTTCAAGGGGACGCAGAGTACCAGGAGAACAAGGGCACAGGGCGTTGCATGGAAGAGACAAAAGCTGTAGAACAACTCTGCGGTGTTAAGTGTGCGAAGGAAATAAAAGAGCCCATAGCAAAAACCTACATGCTTTGGCTGTACAATACCTAATGCTTATCACTAAGCTGACATCACACTTTGTAGACGTGCGGGGGATTTTTGTGTAGGTTTACACGGGAAACCGCCCGCCTCAATGGGAAAGGCCAAGCTATTGTGCGAAACTGGCCAAAAAGTGATCCGACGAATAAGCCCCGTTTCGAAGTACACGGCACTTGAGTAACAATGAAGAGTTCACACCAGGGCAGCTTTGCGGTTGTAACTGTGTGTCACGCAAAAAAAGTTGTCTTTAGGGTAGGCTTGCTTTTTAGGGATGTTTGTACGTGTGTGTTTGAGCTCTTTTCTGCACTTTACGTGCCAAAGGAAAGTTCGTTGTCTCATTGATAAAATTCAAAATTTTCTATTTCTTTGCTATATAGTTAATTTTTATATTTTTTTATGTTATTTAACAAAAGAAATGCAGTTTCTTTGCTATATAATTTGTTTTTCTAAAATTTTGACGTTATCCAATAAAAAGAAATGCAGTTTTGTGTATCTGTAGCAGAGTTTAATTAATTCTTGTAATTGATGAATTAAGACTCGGTCGCGCGTTATCCTCCTGCAAGGGAATTACATGTTTAATATTGTAGGCTATTTCACAATATAATTTTCAATATTTCTTGATAAATTCTCGATTGTCAAGCTTCGAAACATATATCTCGTGCATATCGTCAAGAATGAAAAAGTATTTTAGTAAGTTTTTAATAAGCGAGGTAGGTTTCATCTGTTGTGTGGAAAACATTGTCAGGAATCAGGCCTAATCTGCATTAAAGCGTCTTTTACGTAGCAGAAGCAAAGTTCATTCTGACATTTAGTTCGGTGCTATCGTCTGAATAATTTTAAATTTTCCCAGGTGATAACTTCAACCATAATTCTTAGATTTAATTTCCCTTTTCGCAATAGAAATAGAAGGAAATGGCTCTAGTGCCATGTTACAAATTTGGGAAGCATAAAAAATCTAGAAGAACGCACGAGGCATTGTGACTCAAAA
This sequence comes from Triops cancriformis, assembly GCA_020615345.1. Lineage (NCBI taxonomy): Eukaryota > Metazoa > Arthropoda > Branchiopoda > Notostraca > Triopsidae > Triops > Triops cancriformis. The sequence continues at coordinate 39,894 of JAHZNP010000499.1, read as the reverse complement.
CTGTACTCCCGATAATTTGTTATGAAATATTTAGCAGTTTTTTCGAACGCGTCTGAACTGCGTAGTAGCTAATTTCGTTCGAAGAGGATTAGGTGCACCGAAGCCTTTAAATGCCAGAGACTCCAACGAATCAACCAGAAAATGTGACGATCTACCCCCATGACCAAGGTAGACTGCCACGGCGTCTTGGCGCCCGCTGTGGCGAGGTTATTTATCCTCAAAAGAATGCTTTATTTAGTAGACTAAAAGGCGTAAATGGAAGAATGTTTCGTGGTTTAGTCATATCAGATCGAATTGTATTGTCATTCCTAGTGAACAAATGCGAGAAACTCGCAGAGCCCGAATACGTTCTTTCGCCGAACTAACGGACATAAACAGTAACGAACAAAGCCACCTCGCGGAGGCAAGCATAGCAACCCGCACAGTACACTTGCCCCGTATCGGTGTAGCAACCCACCCCAACACAGCCGCAAGCAAAGTGCAATAGAAAGTAAATATATCCATAAAAATAAGAGCGCAAAAATTACGGTGAAGGAAGTACTATTCCCAGAAGTATAGAATGAATAGGAACTTCCTTATTGAACTAAGAGTGAAGGGGAAATTACATCTTGATATTTTACTCAGCACGTCAAAGTACACAGTACTTTCATTGCATTACCTCTGTTACAGTTTGTTAAGTGTGGCGGAGACAATGGAAAAATAAACCACTTAATAAAGACTCAAGAACATTCAGCGTAAAAGGTGGCGCCACCATGAATAGGTGCTCCCTCCCCATTGAAACAATGTCTATCCGTGTTGACAACAGTCCCCGTCTTGTAAAAAAATACAATCCTGATGATCCGTTGCAGCAAAGTGAGATCTTGTCGAATTTCACTGCGAAACGACACTTATTTTTTCCGTATAAATTTATCCAAAAAAACCCCTTGGAAGTAAGTAACCCATTCATTGGCACTTCATTTCCAGGAATGGAACGAAAGACGGGACAAGTTTGACAAAAGTTTCCAAGTAAAGGTTGACTGGCATCAACTCACCCGTTCTTGTCAGTTATGTCTGCGGATAGATCAGCCTTGTTGTCGAAGCAAAGAGCTGCGTCAGCCAAGGTATTTATAAAACGTGGATGTTACTGACGCTTTTGACACGATGTCCGATGTCCCGTTGTGTCTGCAAGTTGTTGAGCTCTCTAAATCATATTCTCAGTCGTATCCCCCCCAGCTTTTAGCTTCCCCCGAGTTCCGTAGACAGCCCAGGATTTGTTGACAGCACCTTCGTTTCCTTCGTGATTTTCTTGCTAAAGTGTGTGTGTCTCTTCCATTCTAAAGGTAGGGGGGGGGGTGATGTGTGAGAACAAAAGGCCGCAAAGACTATATACGCATTGTAAAGCTTCAATGTTAAGGTCCCCCTCTTAAATATAAAGAACAGCACTCCGCTCTTACAATGACTTGTAGAGGTCGGCTCCTATTCATGTCGGTTTTGTCCCTTGTCTGTCAAGTCAATATTGACTATAGCCATCGTGACAGCTTAGCGGTAGCCGTCACTCCAACCTGCCCGTCTTGTCTGCTGTTAATCGTCAGCGTCTTCCAACTCACAATAGGCGGCAAAAGTTATAAAGTCAAAGCTGTTTGACAAGGACGCCCCTAACAAGGAAGTTTTATGATTTTTTCCTACTTAATTTTCATGCGCTGCTGACTTGGTAATTCCGCAGCCAGACTTTATGGCATTGCATTATACCACAAAACACATAGACAAACTTATTGGGCGATCTTTTGCTCCCCCTCCCTTTGCCTTCCGTGGTACACCAAGTTATTGACTCCTGGCTTGAATAAAAGATTTTTTTTCAAAAATAATAAACGGGCGGCTATTAATATTTTTATGGGCTTTCGTAGCTCCGGTGTTCGAAGTTTTGTGGGTTTGTAGCCCAACAGTAGCCGAAATGGCTTCTAGCCTTTAGCGACCGGTGAGTTGTCTTCCTGTTTAGGAGCTTCAAGTTTGAACTTGCGGAAAAGTAATTCAGAGGCTGTCTTGTAACGTTTAGGGTAGGCCAAGCCTATCGCGTCAGCGATAAACCCGTTGTGACGGGTCGGCGTTGGACAAAGCCTCTTTGCATGTCCACCTGCCAAGAGCTTTTATTGCCCGCTGAATCCCGCCATGTCGTCCGGGATTGCCTTCTTATCTAGACGAAGTGCCGTCACCTGGAACAAGGAAAGATCGCTGTGAGGTTTGGGGGTAAAGCTCCCCGCGTTCCGTTGCCTTCTTCGCCGCGTCGACTCGTTCCCGGCTCGCACGGTAATAGGGAACCGGGCCGACGTCACGTCAGAACCGAGGGATTTGATAGAACCCAATGGGGCTCCCATGCTGTCTGTTTTTATATGTATTTCTAGTTAATTCCTCAGAATTTATAAGCCAATTTAGTACGTAAAGAGGACAGGCCAAAATTTACAACTTCGAGTTAATAGTACCACCTAAAAAAAAGCCCTTTGCCAGCCCCGGAGAGCAATACGTGGGTAGTACATTTTCTCGCTTGATAGCATTTTGGCTGGGTTGGGACCAAAAGGAATGCTTGAAAAAACATCTTGACACGACAGTCGTTTGCATGTCAGGACATAATGGCGAAGAGGCGAGTAGTTTTTCTTATTTCGCCCCGTGGGCTTAACCCATCAGGGGAAGTTACAAATGAAAATGCTCAAGTGCTATACAGTGAGCACACTCAACAGCAACGACTTTGTAATCTAAGGTGCTTAACAGTTAACCCGACCAACATTGCCTTGTTGTGGATGGAACCGTTACGGGGAAGTTTTCGTGAGTGGCACTCGGAGCAGGTGGACACTTGGGCGGATTCCTTTTTCCCCCTGTTGAGAGCGGGAGCAGAAAAGAAGAGAGAGAGAGAGAGAGAGAGAGAGAGTTGTATAATTAATAGGTAGAAGACTGGTTTATGTTATCTGCCATAGGTCATCCTTGTTAAGCGCTAGCATTGGAAAAGTTATGCAAGAAAGCTTCACCCATCAACTTGTCAGTGTTGGTTGTTCTTTTAAAAAGCGTAGGAACCAATTTTCGGCGGGAGCTCCCCATGCTCCCGCGGGTAGCAGCGTTGCGGTTCCCCGTCGCCCCCAACTGAAACAATTTTGCGGCTGGTTTTCGCTGACATACGGCGCCCAAGCGGAACAGTAGGCTGCGAAGGTGATTTGGGGGCTTGGTCAAAGCCCTCCATCAAGCCATAAATTTTTACTCACATCCAACCTGCCATGAGTGGTCGTAAATTTTCCGTCGCAGGAACCCCGGGTTCCCTTTTTAAGCGCGGCAAGCTGGCGCGCCGCTGTTTTAGTGTTGCGATTCACAACGGCAACGTTCTAATTTGCTTGGCGTTGGAATGTAAAGCCAAGATGAAGTAAGCACGGTACGGTTTTAATGTGGATACCTCCTTTTTACTCTCCCCCCAACCAACCAACCAACCAACCCAGCCGTGTTTGAGAGTGTTTATGTATACAAGTAGCTAGCTTGGAAGGTGATGGGTGAGAAGCGATAGCAATTTTCTCTCAGCTTAATATAGGCGACTCCTAATTTTACATGCTCGTCATACCGTCCTAGGGATGTAGCTAGTTAACCATGATTCATGTGGCGCGTTGGGGCGATGACTCAAAGCCAAGTGCAGCTGTTGCATGACAAGCTTCCAGGCAGCCCATTGGCTCTCCTTTTTTGCTACCTCGTTAAAGTCATACATGCACTTGTAGCGCGTTCTTTTAAATTCGCCATATCCCCCCGGTGCTGAAACAATGGCGCTTTGTCCTGGTGTGCCAACTTCCTCTTTGGGACCGTATTAGATTTACCCAGTCATTTAACCAGCCATTCCACCCCGCAAGCGGTTGGTATTATGCGAAGATGCTTATTATTGTCACTGTGAAGGATACAAACAGCTTAAGACAAGGACAACGACAACCTTCTGTCAGGAAGAAGCAGCAGATTTGGATCCATTTGATCCATTTGAAAGCGTGGAAAGGGGAGAAAGCTGTCGTCGTATGGACCTCGGTAGTTCTGTGCTCCAATATGGTCCTCGAGAAACTGTTGGTACAAAAGGGGAGGGCGAAACGGTTATATTACACATTTCTTTCACAGTCTGCCGCGGCTGGGAGACATTATCTGGTGAATTGTTTCTAGTGTTGTTGTTCTAACCCCTGGTGCACTCGAGATAGGAAGTTAAAAAGCGCGAACAAGATTAGGTTCGCCTCGCTTCACCATTGTTGTCTTTACAATTGTAACAGCGCTCATCCGCGCTCCACTATGGTTTCAAGAGTTCTCTTATTCTTTTTCCGTCTGCGGCTTTCTTCGCGCGCTCGCTCTCTTTCTCGTTACCACAGCCAAAGCCTGTGCCCCGTAGCTGCTGCCCGTCGTTCGCCGTTTACGGGCGCCTGTCACGCTAACGATCCAACCAGCGGGAACGATGGCTGGCAAGCTCTTGCCACTTCTTCTTGGGGGGAAAATAAGCCCCTCGCTTTATCTCGTCCATAAAGGGACAATTTATGGCATGGCAGGCCTGAGGTAGATCAGACTAGAAAGACAGTTTAAAGCATACCACCTTTTATAACGTTGCGCCGCCCGAAACAGCGTGTAACGTGAAATAGCTTCTGGACAGTATTTTCACACGTTCACATTAGGCGAGAGAGGGAACATGCCCCGGTTTTTGCCCTCGCTTCGAACACCGATAGCTGTACTGTTATGGAGACTACAAGAAGAACAGTACAGTGCAACCCGCTTAAGTGAATACGCTGGGGATCGGATGAACATTATTCAAATATAAGGTCTTGCCTACATAGCATGATAAAAAAAACAGGTATTGAAGGAGACGGTAGTACATTTATACTATCCTATATTGATATTAGTTTGATATATTATATTTCACATATTACCCTATATTAACATATAATTTATTGTATTAATTATTAATATTCAACAATTCTTTTCTTTTTAGCAATTTAGCAAGTGTAGCAATTAAATCCTATGACTGTTTCTTTTCAAGGAGATTTAACACTTCCACTCGTTGAGCTAGAGACGAACTTGTGTTTTTTCCTTTAGATTTGTTAGCTATACTCCGTTAACTTAGCGACTACATATGACCTCGGCAAATCGGGCTTAATTTGTACTTCGTCAACTGCAAAAGGGTCCAAGATGATAGTGAAGGGTTTTAGCTTTCTTTGCGGCATAAGACCTTTCAAGCGTTTCGCGAAATATTGCGGCTTTCTGGTGTCAAAAGGTTTTTGCCAGTTCCGTATTCAAATAAACGATGTTATAGCATTGTAAGGTATACAGTAGGGATTTAAATAGTTTTGCAATTGAGTGGTTTTATTCAGTTATCCATTATTCAATTCAGAGGTTTAGGTTTACATTGAATTATAGGGGCTTAAAACGCGACCGTCACCTTTTTATTCAATTGTGCGGTTTATTCAAATAAGCGATATTCAATTAAGTGGGTTCGACTGTATTTTGAGCTTAGAGTTAGGCAGTATTATTGGACAGTTTCGTAAAAGGGGGGTGAAGATTTTTCATGAATAATACAGCATTTCTTATGTACCAGCGGTAGGATTTTCTGCAGCAATCGAGGGAAAGTGCATTAGAGGATTACCGAGTTGAAACAATAAAAGCGTTTACGAAGGCGTAATGTCGTGGGTGACGCTCCAAGCCTTTAGTGCACGATTTAATTACATGACGGTCTCTTATCGCTTTTGCTTGTAAAGCCTCTTGATGCCTGCTGTTACTTCAGAGAAAGCGAGAGGGGGGGGGGGGGGTAATATGTGTGCTGTTTTTATCTTTGCCGCCTTGGGTGTGTGTGGATGCGTTTTCCAATGTCCTCGTACTTGCTATGCCATGCCAGCTTAAAGGGCTGAGTGGTGTATTTCGCTTTTCTTGATTATAAGAGCCAGAAGGTGGTGGTGAGCCATAAGTCGAGGCAACGGCTCTTGAAGACGTCGCCTAAGTTGCACAGCCTTCCTGCGCTCTTCTTTATGGAGCACTAACTGTCACCGAGCGTCGTTGGTATCCCAGAGATGCAAGGCTCGGAAGTCACGGGTCTTTTATGTGTCTCTGCGCCGATGCATGGCGACAGATGGAAAGCCATTGAAACGGGCGGTGTCTCAGTTTGAATATAGTACTAGCGAACATAACCATGCCGATTCCGAGACGACGTGGTCCTTGCTCTTGAGGAGCTTAGAGACTTCCAGTGCCAAGAATGTCAAAGAGAGCGTGGTATTTGACTGCTATGCCCACAGCTCATGAAGTATATCAGCGCATAAACTCGCTGCCAATTCGGGGTCGGATATATAACTTGGGGGGGGTTTCGGAACTTCGGTCGTCGTGTTTATTCGCTTTACCCCGCTGCGCGGAATCTCCCGTTCTCGCCAGTACGAATGTTGCGAGTAAATAACTCCTGCACTTACCGAGCCCGATGTAAATCCTGTAGTCTTGCTCAGATTGCTGTCACCTTCATTCAAAGTTCTCATAGTTTCTACACAGAACCTTCTAGACAACCCACCTTCTGGACTCATTTCAGAGAGGCAAATTCATTGTTACCTTGAATGTTAGGAGTAAACGGGATTAATGTTTGCCTGGAGGATATATCAAGAAAATTTGTTGTTGCTTTGTCTCGGAGTTAAGAGTTCCGTAAAAGCTTCTGCTCTAAGCAAATCTTAACGTTATAATATGCTTCAAAGTATTCTATTTACACGTTTATAATATGTTTTAAATGATTCAATTTATACATTATAATGTTTCAAATGATTTACGTTGTATATTTCAAAGGATTTAATTTATACGTTATGTTGTTTCAGTTTATTCGAATTATTTTCCAATTTATGTTATAATGTTTCAAATTATTATTCAGTTTATACCTTATAATGTTTCAGATTATTCAAGTTATTATTCATTTTATACCTTATAATGTTTCAAATTTTTTTAGGCTAACTTTATTTCACATTTTATTTTTGATGTATTGTATTTTCAGTTCCATGATTTACTCGAAAATGCGAACGCCACAGTTGCCAGGACGAAGACAAGTTATCCTGGGTAGTGTTAGCCCAGTAGTAAACTTTCAGGGTTACCCATTACCGTGGTAATGTGTAGAATGAGCAGTTTACCTTGAAATTTCAGTGACAGCTAGAATCGAGGATTGAAGCTACGACTGGTGAATGGTCCTTGTTTGAATAATAGTGCTGCGTACGTCTACGTGCAGCAAAAAAAAAACGAATCAACATTTTACCCACACCAAGTCTAACACGAACACGTGCGAGTGACAAGGGTAAGACCGCGGTTAAATAGAGGGCTAAGGCACATGGGATACTTTGGGTACTGCGAACAATAAGTTAAATGTGCACTATGAGATCGCTTATCCAGCCTCGCTTTATTCAGACGCCGTTTTTAACCATGCGATATTCCGTCCGGACTTTCTTCGTGAATTGTCTTTATGTTGACAGTTTTAGGAGAAATTACAATACACAATACTTAAGACAAGGTTGACATCCATCTATTATTTAAGCAACTAGATTGCTGTTTGTATGTTTTCTCGGATTATTCTCGGAGCCTTTCGTTTATCCAGTATAAGAAACGGTTCAATGTAGCCTGGATAAGAGGGCTTCTCTTGCATTGGCAAATTTTTTTTACTTTCAGTTCAAGACACGGTGAGCTTGAGTGGAAAAAGAAGAGTTTGGAAGTGTGCGTGAGTGTGGTCTTTCGTTGAAGAGATTCGAACGAAGAATTCGAGAACGAAGTGGTACACGGTTGCGCTATCTACCACTAACCATTGTTAAAGCGTAGGAACGTAGTGTACAAAGGGGGTCTTTTTGCCCCTGTTTCAAAGTTTAACTCTTTCTTTCCCTCCAGCTTACGCTTTAACAAACCGAAAATGAAAGAGAACCAAAATGGCGTCAGCAGTACTATTCTGTTGGTAGGGCTTAACCTTCATTTCAAAGAAGGCGAGTCGGGGAGAGAGAGCATACCGACAAGAGGTTCTGAGTAAGATAAATGGTCCACCCATGGGGCTCTCTTGTGGCTTGAGAAAGTTCAAAAGTCCTGGTGACCACTAACCCATTTATCCGGAACATGTCATCTAGTCGCAACCCATCCATCTTGGACTTCTTAAAATGAAGCATTATTCCTATGGAACAGGAAAAAAAAAACACCAGGGGCTTTCCTATCTGCTCTTATGCTCGGTACGTATGCAAGCCGCATCGAACGTCGAGGAAAAAGCTAAGCTGGTTTTGACATGTGTGTAACTCAGTAAAAAAAAGTTCCGGCTTGAAATATTAATGACTTATATACTTCTCAGTTAATAAGAGTACGAGTCGAGTTATGACTCCAAGTCTTTACGGTGCTTGTTCTGGCAAGCATTTTCTATTTTTTAAAAAAAGACTGGCTCCGGTACCAACGTCCCACGTTTAATCGGTCTCTTCCCCCCAAGTTGGGTTTGTGTGCAAGACATTGGCGGGGCCAGATCTGACAGCTGTAATGAATGGTTCCGTCTTGAAACGCTCGTTTTCCTAAAGCACACGCAGTGCATGGCAAAGTTCTCATTATAGACAAAAATCTCTTTTCCCTGTAAGAAAATGAGGAGGTGGGGGCTTTCTAATCTGCCTTGTCTTACGATGACCCAGCGCCCGTAAAGTTTCCCGAAGTCTTATGCAGCGAGCCATCGACTTGCCAGAACGCTGGTGTAGCCGGCCTCAACTCAAGAGCACGCGGTTTGGCCCGCCCTTTCAGCTTCGCCAAAAATTTCCTCTCTATCCTTAGCTCAGCTCTTATGTTGTCGGTCGGTCGGTCGGGTACGCGTACCTATCCGTCACGGCAGACAACTTGTTTGCGATAAGAGCTGACCGAGCAGCGGCCTGTCATTAGGCGGCCCTTTTGAGAACAAGCTTTTATCCTGGGCACAAGCGAAATGAGACACCTCGCTGATATTGCTTCGCTTTTATTCACGTTTACAGGTTTCAACAATGCCAGACCCTCGCCGGATTTTTACCTCCTAAGACACTCTAGTCTATATACATAGACCCTGGGTAAGATGGTAAAGATGGTGGCTAGGGAAGGGGAGGCTTGTACCCAACCTCTTTCAGCGTCTTAAGCTCTTGGAAAATTATTTGTTTCTCCAATCACCCCTCAAAGACGCAAGTAATTTGGCGTTTACACTCTAAAAAGCCTCGGGTATTGTTATCCCTAGTATTTCCCTGGAGGAGGGGGAAGGAAATAAAGGAAAAAAAGCGCTGGCGTGGAAAAGGTGAAAATAATATAGCTGGGATTGAAAAGTGCATCCCTTACATGTTAATATACGAGCTAAGGAAACATTTCCTTGCCCCATGAACAAGGCAAGTAACAGCTTTCGCGTCGTTCCACGGCGTCGATAGTACCCATAGGCGAGAGGAAAAAGGGGGAAACGCGAAGCAATTCTCGAGGACGACAGCCCCCAGTGCAGCTCTTCCCCTCCCCCCACCCCCCCATTTCTGCTCCTTTACTTTTCAGCGCTGTCGGATCTGCGAAAATGGCTCCCCATTTCTTCGCCGGAGGGGTACTAGCAAGGGGGAAAAAGCGGCTTTGAGCAGGCTATCATGTCGACTTCATTGCCCTTCGTCGCTAGGCAACGTCGTCGTTATGAACCGTAAATCGCTTGCCTGTCGCGAGTGAATAACCAGCCGAGAAATAGTCTCCATAAATTAGACGGGCGTATCGCTATTGCTGCCCTCTCCGGAAAATAATAAAAAGAAATAAAAAAGGGAGCAGGCAGCACATACACACACACACACACACAAAATAAGAGTGAAGCATCAGAAAGGAACGACCGAGAGAGAGAGCACGTGTAAAACGAGGAGCTGGAGCGTTTTATAACCTGACAGAAACCGAGGCAACTCGTTTAAAAAGCCTGTCACACATGGTATATGGCAAGCTCTTGGGAGAGAAACGAAGTGGGAGAAGAGGATGAGCAAGAAAAGGAGCGAAATTGCGTCCAAAGGAAAATGCATTTGTTTTCACATTGTTGGGGGTAGCTGGGGGTTTTGAGAGGTATAGACACGATTAATGGATCGGTAAAAGTTTGAAAGCGGTAAGACAAATGACGTTCTTATGTAGTGTATAGTGTGTAATGCTGTGTGTGTGTGTGTGTGCGGGGCGGAGAAAAAAAGGAGAGAAAAAACAGAGGGTCACATTTTGTGTTTGTTTATGGAAGTCGGCAGGCATGGTTCCTGTCAAGATTTCTCCCGACATGCTTCATCTTCCGCCCAAGACGCAAGCTGCTCCTGCTGCTGCTATCTGATCAGCATGATAAACAGCTAGAAGCCATCTCTTGGGCCAGGGGAATATATATTAGACGACCTTTACTTGCCGGGGGGAAAAGTAATTAGGTAAAAAGGTTCACAGGGGTGCTGTGTCGTATGTATGTGTTCCGACACCGCGTCTGCGGCTCTTTCTTGCAAGAGGGCCAACAACAAAACTGATAACTAACAGTCCCCGACTATATCCCTCCCCCCCACGAAACAGATCGTTTGAACGCGAGTGACATCGTAGCGAGTGCAACTATGGCCTATTTGAACTCTGACCAGCATTAGGCAACGTTCACCGACAAAAGAGCACAGTGGGTCATGTTAGGGCATGCATAGTTAATTTATTAGGCGCGCTAAGTCTTAAGATAAGCCGCCCTTACGCTGGGCTATTGAGTTGGTTGGAACTAGAAAACAGAATCTCTCTGGGGGTGTAAAGAGGCCAACTACTTGTATAACATCGTAATCTAGCGTTAGTTCTGGTTAAACTTGTAGGCTAGAGAATATTATGTGTAATTAATTTGATCCCATGCTTGGGGTTTCTTAAGTGCTTGTAAAACTAAACAATACCGAGGGTAATGACTAAGCAAGTTAGACGTAAAAGGCCGCCAGAGGCGCCACGGGCGTAACTGCCATATTTTTCTTTTTAGATGTCTGGTTTATGACAAAAATTAGTTCGAAAAGTATTTATTCATATTTGTGCCAGTAACGTTGACGTGGGCATGTTATTATGTAGGTTGGATGAAAATCGTGTTTCTTAAAAGCGTTAGGAGTTCAGAAGAACTATACATAGGCCTACTGAGGCTACAATAATGCACATGATGGAAGCTACAGCAAGTGGCGCCTCTATGGGTCAGTTTTATTAACTTTGAGAAACAAAAACGTTTGCGAAACATATACTGGAACAGATGTCATACAATATACCATAACTTAATATATATACAGTAATATAAACAGAAGGTTTCGAGGAATTGCATTTGTATCTAAGTTTATCAAGTGCAACTTTGCTTAAAAGTAAGTACGCGATATGGACGAATAGGTTGAGTCAGTTTTGACCATAGCATCTAAGAATCAATAGAGTACATTAGTATAAAGGTTACATTAGTATACATTAGTACACAGTACATGTACATTAGCATACATGTTAATAGAAGTCTTATAATGTGGCCTGTACGGGAATGCACCCTAAGCCGGATACACGAAAAGCGTACAAAAGACAAAAAAACGTATATAACAGCAATTATATGTTTTGATCAGGAGTAAAGATTGCGCATACATGCGCATACATGTTGCGCATACATACGTATGCACATTTATGTGTATATAATTAAGATAGCGGCAATTTTTATTATTTCAGTTCTTTCCGATTTTTTTTGTCGGTCATTCACCGTACTTTCCCCGACGTTTCAGTTTACTACCTATCCGACTTACTAGTTCACCAGGATAATTCATAGGTCCGTATCCACTTGTCCCAAGTGTTTTTTGCATAATTAACCTAGATAGAGTAACTGGTAAAGATAGTTGGCGCAAAACTGAGCATGATTCCAAAGATAAGGTGATAACCACTTACAGAAGTGTAAGTTAGTGAGCTCTCAAAATTGTGATTAGCTGTGCCCATGTTAGACAATTAGTCATTTTATACAAGTTATTGCAGTAGTGAGCATTGCACACTGTAGTTTTTTACTGTTTACTGTAGAAGTACAATATATTATGTGCAAAGGAGAGTTTTTTATAATTTTATTTTATGAAAGGGTGGCCGGTTTAAGCACGCCTGGATATGAGAGATTTTACTGTGTACAGCAGACCCGGCTAAAACACAACTTGAGTTGACTCCCAAGCTCTGCATTACGATGCATTTTTATTTGAAATGGCCATAATTTATCTCACATGCCTACGTGTCAATGAATTAAAGTTCGTGAATATCCTACTCTGAACAATGAATTTGCCTAGGGGTAGTAGCTTATTTGGCACAGCGGAGCTAAATCCAATTCGTCTATTTACAAGAAGAATTATCTTCACTGTTGTCTTCAATGCTTAATAAGTTGTCTATAAAAATAACACAGTTTTGCTAAATCGCTATAATTTAGTAGAAAAGTTGTTTGAAAATATTACACAGAAATTATCGGCAGTATAAAAATAACTTCACTGTCAGAAATGTTTATACAAATCTATAACACATTCTCGAAATCGGCATAAAGGTTTCTCCCATAAGAATAAGTGGCATTCTTCGTCTTGGTTGGACGAAATTAAAAGCAATGCCCCATTTGGTAAAGGTTTAGGGGTTTTACATAGATTCACAGTGTTAGTCGTATTTATTTTGCATACCAAAAAGTACCAGGTAAAAGTAGCGCCTCTCGTGAGCATTCCAGACTTCATGCACGATCACCTGTTGTCATTTTTATGTGAAAAGCGTAGCAACGTTCGTTAAAACTCGGAAAACGTGCAAATGATAAGGAGAATTTGCACTAGAGTTATACCGCTGTCATAATTGTCTCCGTCTTTCTTGGCACGTTTCTGACATTAAGTGTCTTCGTAAAACAATAAATTGCGATACGCGAACAGCACGCAGATGCGTGGCCCCATCATTGAAGCATTGCCAGTGCTGAAGATTTATTGCGAAGCATTTCGCCTCAAAAGACGCTTATCCGTTTGGCAAACACCTGTCATTAGAAGACAGTATCAGTTCGCTAGCTCAAGTTTGTTTCCCCGTCTGTTACGGTTTTAGTGTATTGCCCAATAGAAAAGTAAAACCTTCTACGCTAGGTATGCATCAAAAGGATAATCATATATGCAAAGTGGTAGGTATCCACGCAAGTACTGCTCTGTTTTTATCATGAATTTCGTACGCGGAATGGTAAGGAAGCATGCATCCCCCTTTTTTTGTTGGCCGAAATGTCTGTTGCAGTGGCGTTGTTCTTTCTTGGACACTAGGGTTAACGACGTGACGTCATCATTTTTTGCGATGTGGTGGAAGCTTCTTCCCAACCTTATTAATGCCATCTGCTGTGCTTCGTCTTGCGCTGACACTTGAAATATAGCGATACCTGACCGTAATGCTTAAATGGGGAGGACTGGCTAGATTATTACTGAAACAATGCCAAGGGCAAAAAAAAAAGATTTTCAAACTTGTTCCTCCTGTAAAAAATCGCGCGTTAGGTATGCAGAGCACCATTGGAGACGTAAGCCGTAAGCTCTGTTGCTCGGTGTCGTCTGTCGGAAGTATCGACAAGCCCGTCAGGATCCGCGTAATGGAGGTCTGTAGGAAGATGAAAGGCTTTTCTGCCGCCTTGTCAAGAAAATGTCACTAGGGGGCTGTAAATCACGTCCTGGACCTGGGGTCTTTTACTTTTAACTTGAATATACTACTCCAAGCGACCTAAAGCGGCTTTTTTTTTCTTTACTTCGTCAAGCGTTATTTACTACCTCTTAAAGAAAAAGTTGTGGACTGCTTAAAAGCTAAAAAGGGAAAGTCGCTGTTACAGTTCGGCTTCATACACTTTGTAAACGAATACTTATGAGAACGAGTACTTTTTTCAGAAGTCGCGAATTTCCGTAGTGGGGTTATATTTACGAGATTCTTTTCTTTCATTTTGCGTTGCTTAGAGAATGCAAGAAACTCCACAGAGGAGGAACGCTTTTCATTAGCTCGCTAATTCTTTTCATACCGGTACAAGGAAGGGAGACAATTACGTTCTCAACTGGGTCCTAATAAGCTTGTGCCTTGTGTTGTAAAGACCTAATTAGCGCGTTCACACACATTAGCACCAAATGTAGGTAGACTACAAGGGATTCTAGTTTGTTACACTCGGAAAGAGTTCTCAACGTAATTCTTGTACGCTACCTTGCGTCCTCGTAATGCGTCTTTGTTTTCGTTGTTTTTGTCTGGTCGCTTTCTACAGTGGAATACTTAAAACTCTAATAAAAACGTATAGTATAAAATAGTTGTTGAAGGACATGCTTTATGAGGCATATAACGCATAAATATGCAAAAAATGTTCATTGTTGTTGACATGTTTTTCCCTTCCGCCTTTCTTGGTGGCTTGTCTGCATTTTTTCGGATTGTCCCTTTGTTGTGTTTATGGGAATGGTCCCACATAAATAAACAAGCTCTGCAAATACGGAAGGATGTGCTAAGTGCCGGGGCAAATTAGCACGTTTGTGAGAAAGGCGGCCATACTAAAGCTAAAGACTTGACAGCAGTCCAGCTTCGTTTTCCACTTTTCTGCTGAAATAAGGTAAGAGTGTACCGAGCATACCAGAAACAAGTGTGCATTTTCTCAAGTTTAAGGCACGATTCCTACTTTTTCCGTCTTGGCAGCCCAGAGAGTGTGTGTGTGTCAGTATGGCTGTAACTCTGCGCCTTTCACTGGACTCCCCAGAGCCGCTACGTCATGGAGTGTGGCAGGCCAAGCCGCCACAGGAAACTATACATCATCCTGTAACAAAGGGGCTCTTTCAGGAGAGCTCTCTTTAGATTTACATTGATGGGCGCGGGGCGCTCATCCGTCATTCCAGCGCTGTGTCCAGGAGTAAATGCTTGAAGAAAAAAGAAGGCAAAATCTATCAGGGTCACCACTCTTAGGCCATGTGCTGCTGGTGCTGCTTTGCTGACGAAAAGTACTGTAGTCACTTTGTTGACGGAATGGCTGCACTGATGTGTCCCTTTTCAGAGTTGTCCAAGCCGAAAACCAAATATTACGCGCTTCGGCTGGGGGTCCTTTGGAAGGTGATTTGGAAAATTCAAGCAAGAGGCCGAGTAGACTTGTTACGCATAGCCATAAAAGCGAACCCATTTTCAAGAGAGCGAAGGAAAAAAAAGGGGAAGGTAAAACGGCGAGCGGATTTTATTTTACCTTAGTCAAGAAAACGGTCGGGCGACGGATGATTGGATGGGGGGGAAGCAATGGTCAGTGGTATATAATGGTGTTAGCGGAACACATAACGAGCTGAAGGGATCCTTAAGGGACACGCCAATTTATGGCCAGCATTACGTGCAAAAGCCTGACAGCAAATATTGTAGTCCCAAGTTGTGAAAAACCAGTCGACCAAAAAAAGGAGTCGAATTGTTTCGAAAAAGTCCTCCCCCCCTTCTTTTTGCTTCGTGTGACTTCTTTTCTGGAGGAAACGAGAGTATTTACGACAAAGACAAGTTCTGAGAAACAAAGCACTTTATTCTTCTCACAACTCATTTACGGTGCAGTCAGGAAACTTACCTTACGCTAATAGTATGCTCTTTTATGTCTTCTGGGCTTTGTAGGGACTGAATTATGGAAGCCAATTAGACTCCTGTGTTGTTATATTTTTTTGTTGTGTGTAGCTCTTGTGGTGGGATTAAAAGAATGCAGTAAGAGAAGTGGTTTTATTCGGACAGAAAAAAACCCTCGAACCAGAACGCTGATGCCAAGCAATTTGTAGAGGAGTGCTAGATACCCACTCACCCCCCCCCCCCCCCCCACTCAAACGACAACAACAATTTAGTATTCCGAAAACTCCAAGAAGCTGCTATGTTTGCGCTGAAATATTGTCCCAGGGTTAGAAAAGAGCACAAAAAATGAGGCAACCAGAAGACTCCCGCTGCCTTAGCTGTTTATATCCAGCTGCGGGGCCGCGATAAGGCCAAATGCCTTATCCATCAATGAAGAACACAAGTGGAGAGGTCGGCAAAAGGCTTCGGACAACAAGGGCGGGCGGCTGTTCTTTTCCTCTGACTTCTGACTAAAAGCCAACTCATGCAAGTTTATTATTTTTTATTTCTTAGAGTTCCTTTGGCCGTCTTCTGCTCATTTTTTTAAAGACTTCTTTAAGGTATCCGCTTAGCTACCTGTACGACGCAAAGACTTGGCCCGAGTGCGGTTGCACACACGATATCTTTGTATGATTTAGAAAGCGCCCCTAGGAATGGCTTTCCTGAGCTCTGAAGTCTATCCTCAGCTTCTTCTTCTCTTCTCTCGCTTATCTCCACGGCTCCATCGTTTTCCCCTCTCATCTCTGCCCGTTACTGTGGCACACACACTGGTCTTCGGCTCGAAGGTGCCAAGCACTGCTATCAATCTTGCCAACTCGGCATACCCAAGATGGGCCCCGCCACCCCATGACAAGTATTAATGAGCGGGTCGGCAGGGCAAGCAAGCTTCCCCACTCCGCCATCAAGTCTCCCTGTCATCCATCTTCGTGAGCGATTACCTTGCTAGGACGCGTTTGTTCGAGGTGGCCTTAACAAAAGAAAAGAGGCCAAAAAAAGGTGAAAAAAGAAAGAAAAGAGAGTCGCCGGGGGAGAAGAAAATAAGGAACCCAGTTGGCCTTGCTTGAGCTACCATTGCACACCTTGAATCTGTGATTATCCCGCTTGTTGTTGTCGAGCGGGTCTATCTTTTGTACACGCTTAAATTCTGCACGGGTGTCAGGACTTTTTTGGGGGATTCTTTACAAATAACTACGGTAGAGCAGAGAAAACTGCCAACCTGTTTCGTCATAGAGCTTAAAACAGTGACACACACACCCAAGACGCATTACATGCGTTACAGCAATTCAAATTGATTTATTGCGACAGCTCAGACCAAATATAGGTTGTCAGCTATAAATCATAATTATGCATGTTCGTGTACAGTGCATGCGAAAGGAGAACAGGAAAAGACGACAAAGATAAAGAGAGAGAAAAAAGAGGGGGAAAAAAGACATTTCCGAAAGATACCGGGATGATTTCAAGACTGTCTGTGTTGTGTACTATTTCTTGTTGGCCGGCAGCAATCCCATCAAGCAAAGGCCAAGAGAACATACTTATTTTTAATCCATAATCGACCTGTCTGAAATGTCCCTCGCAATTCGGCTCTTGTCCCCCCCGTTGCACTCCCTTTTCATATATACAGTACTGACAGCTTTGTCTTTGTCACAGGATTGTGTAGTTCCAAAAGGAGGCCTGTCACTTTTGACAAACCGGGCAAATAATCTTGTCTAATTAACGGGTGCCAGGGCTGTCAGGACCAAGGGGTAATGCACCCTTCACAACTAACGCGGATCACCCCTCCCCTTCTGTTTACCATTCCAAGAATGCGCTAACAGAAGCGAGGAGTTTTCAAACATCTTTCCCGTTGCAATTAGAACAATTTTGAAGACGTTGTTAGAGCCCTATTTGCTTACCCATTAGCGTTATGTTGCATAAAGTTGTAAAAAATGCGTGCAAATTACTTGACGGTTCTTCAATCGCGGAAAAGACGGGCGTCAATGTAGTTTACATTGGATGAGACGGTGGAGGCGCCACTGGAGTATCCGGTTTTCTGCAAAAAAAATTACGTTGACTTTTTGGCGAAACTATCAATGCATGTAAATGTTGTCTCGCAAATTATTCTGATAATCTAAAAAAATGACCGTGCACGTAATTCCTGTCAAGCTCTTTTTCTGTAATTTGTACATCGCTGGATACCTAGTTTTTTTATTATTGTTTTTTACTTGCGACCATCGTGAGCATTTGCTCTTTCCTATCTTACTCGAGGATATTCGTATGGTAATAAAAAAGTGAACTTTTCACATAGACTTTCCTAGTTTTTGGGTGTATTGTGTATACGCAGTTTTAAGAAACAAGTAAGTGTCTTAAGAGCTGTTCTGATTAAAGTGTCTAGAAATTTCCATCATACAGCTGACTGCATCTTTTGTTTCAATCTCCAGACGCTAAAAAGAACTGAGTGTCCCCTTTATCTGCCATATTACAGAAAGAAAAAGAACTAATTTTGGGTGCAAATAATCTAGATTTTTATATTTCAAAGCGCCGAAGATTCGTTATTCCCTGCAGTCTAAGATAATTTTGTTTGTTTAGAAAGTGGTATATCCTTTTCAATAGGGATGGAATTTAATGTATGCAATTGGAAGAACTACAAACTATTGCAGCGACTACCGTGGCACTTTGTAAAGTGTCCTCTGGTGTAAGCTCCGTTGTCGCTTCATTTCTTGGCTACCGTGTCATTTCGAGAAGGATAGGCCATCTTTCTGAGTATTAACCTCGTTAACGTTAATTCCGTTTCTATATAATAAGGTGGAATTCTGACGCGTAAAGTGGGCTGAACACACACTCATTGCATCCAGGACGTAATAAGAGAGGAGAGGTAAGAGCTTTGACAAAAGAAGTCTAAAAAAGAAAGCCCCTTTTTGAAATCGCTGAAGTATCTTACACGCCAAAAGAGGCGAAGAGTAAAGCTCGACTTGACAGCTCGCAGGACTGGGATTAGTCGCGCTTGGTTGGTTTGTCGCTGTCAATTACGCGCGCTGGTGGGCCGCTGAAGACCGCTTGACAGGTAACAGACAGGCCCCGCCACCGACCTGTCGACTAGACCTACCTACCTGCCCGCTTCCCCCATGTCGCACAAGGGGGACAATGCCGTGGTAGCTGGGGTTAAATGCTAGGTTACGTGTTGCCAGATTGAAAGGGTTTTAGCACCTCGCTAGACGTGTCTTGATCACAGAGGGCGGCCCAGCTTTCCTTTCACGTAGAGGATTTGCAAGGCCTGTACGATGTCTTTCACTGCAGTCTAGACATCCTGGAGGACCTGCTAATTGATAAAGAAAGGTCGATACCAAATCTCTGACCCGTATTGCAAGGAGGTCAACTTGAGACTTTGTATACAGAAGAGTGACATTTCACATGGATGGGACGTTGGGATAAAATGACATGCCGGTTTCCCTTCCATGGTAGGCGCTCAGCTGGGCTGACAGGAAGAAAATCAGGACTACGTTAATAGTCGTTGGTTATAGGTAAGAAATCTGTCAAGTCTTTGCTCATTTTTAGTTTTGGCTGGAATTCGAAATTACAGCTTTTTTTCCCGGGGCCCCGCGCTCCTGTCAGTCCACAGCTTTGAAGTTGTCACGTTTGATCCCCGACCCTCATTATGATGCTATGCAGGGCCATCACTATGATGGACATTAGCCAGACGACAGAAAAAGGTACCGGCACACATGCCTTATAAAGCTCGATACTGGTAAAGAATTTAAAAACAGGAGAACATAGCTTGGCCTGTAGATCGCCTTATTCGGCTAATAGCCCTGTTAGTAGAGTGAAATTGCTGCGCAATTTCTCGGGGAACGAAATTTAACAAGCTGTGTCGGCAGGGGCTCTTGCATAAATTCGGCTCCCCTCTCTTTTGCTCCTACCCTCATTACATTTTCCGTCGGCTAATCTGACTTTGTCATCAAGTCAGCATGTCACGATAGTTGTCTTACGGTACAGTAGTGATGCATTTTTACAGAGAACGAACTCGCCAAGTGGCTTCGCTCGAAAGCGAACAATTTGTAGCAAATTCCACTAGGTGACGGCACGAGTCGGTAGGTTTTTTATTTCTGTCGTTGGATAAGAAATTCAAATTCTGTTAGAAGGTTCAAAAGTATTACCGTTTTTTTTTACATGGGCAGTCTACTGTGGAAATTATTTTCATAATTAATTTAAGTTTTGCATTTGTGAATTTTTTTATTTTCCGTATTTACGTTTTAATGATTTTTTTTAGGAATCGGCAGATTGTCAAGCAGAAATACTGGAGTTCTTTACCTCTGAGTCTTACGGACCACTTAGCCCAGAGGTGAGCCTAACGGCGCTTTCAGACTGAGCGGATTTACGTTACGCCCTACGGTTTCTGCTGTTAAGCTGCCTGTAGGGCTCGGTATGTCTGATTGCGGGTCACTCCGTAAAACCGACGGAGAGGTCCAAACAGACGGAAATTATACATTAGGAATTGTTTCGCGGCAGCCAATAGTGTTCCGAGGAATTGTGTTTACTAGAGGGTGGCGGCATTTCAAGTTCATTCGAAGGGTTGTAAACTTAATACCTTTCTTTTTTCCGGGAATCGACGTAGGCTTTCGCCTACTCATTTGTAACTTCTAAGCTTACACAGCTTCGATTAGAGGTACCAAAAAGAACAAGGGGACATAGGGGGACAAGAAAGGGGTAAGGGGGGGGGGGGTTAGGAATAGGTTGGGCTCACACAATCATGGGTTGGTTAGTACAAGCGCACCTTTTTATTGGTTATTTCTATTTACACTCATTCACTGGGGCTCATTCACGAACTATTTACATATTCACACATAACTTCAGTGCTTCGTTCAAAAAGACGGTTAATTATACCTTTATTTCTAGTAACAGATATTGCCTCTTAATACTTCTCTCTCCTTTTATTTTCTCCTCACTTTTCTCGAAAGTTTCCTGTCTCCGTACAATAATATTTATGATTTCCTGGACTTTCTTATTTAGAAGTTTTCACGTAGAATTTCACTTCCTGTTACTTAATTATTTCTGTTACTCAAATAATTAATTGTTATTATTTGTTACTCGTCAAACTAATGACGTTGAATAATTGGTCGAAGCTGTGAAAATCACGAAACCTAATTGGCGATAAGTTTAGAATAACTGTATGAGTTATGTAAGTTAAAGGGCAATGGACACCAAAAACGCATATAAAGATTTGGACGGATTATTACAATACACACTATTGACGAATAGAGAATTTCGTTTCGCTTTTTTCTGAACAGCCGTTCTGGAAATATTTATTTCCAAAGTTTTGGCCTTTTCCCGCTAGGAGAAGCGTGACGTCACGGACGGGAATATTTGAAAGTCAGATTTCTTATTTCCTAAATATCTTCGTTATTATTTCACACCTAAGAGAAAGACACTTATATCCGGAAACTAGATTTTTCGCTCTTTTTTATAATATAAAGTTATTTTTTTGGTGTCCATTGCCCTTGAAGCAGAAGAATATTTCAAAAACTTTGCTGAAACAGGGAAGAATGGCAACGAAAATTAGCGCACAACTGTCCTCTCAATACAAAAGAGATTATACAAGAACGGAAGTAAGTCGAAAACAGGAGTAGAGCATTCAATAGCGAAATAAATGTAACGTTTGAAACTACATCTATTTTACGGGAAGCATTACGTTAACCGTAGTCGTTTTGCTATCTGGGCGGGAACAACTTGTCAGAAAAATTATGATTGGGTGCAAGGAGGCCTACCGCATGTTCTCTTGTGTCGATTTGGACTTCAACCCCAACTGCACGCAAAGGTCTCAGGACCGCATGAAACTTGCCCTCAGGGTGGATTAACTGCATTTTCAATAGAACCGTAGCCGCGAAGTTCGTCAGTCTGAATGTACCTGTTTTTTTCTCCTACTTTGCCATAAAGGACTACTCTCCTGACACCAGATTTGTCAAGGGAATTACAATACGTCACAAGTACTTCTTATGGAGAAGGTGGAGCATCGCCAAAAGAAATGCGGTCAGTCTGAACGTCCTAGCTGTGAAGCGGGCTACGGGACGTGCGTCCCGTAACGTAAATCCGCTCAGTCTGAAAGCGCCGTAAGTATTGGCCATCATAGAGTGGGCGATGTATCGTTTGCTTGCTGGATAGCTGAGACTTTGCGTTTCGACGTGGTCGGCGTGGCAAACGATCCTGGAACAGCAAAATGTCCATACATTTTTCCTCCCATGTGTTAAATTATTGACACCTGCGTCAATAACAGGGTGGCAAAAAGAGAAGTTCAAAACTCCGGTTTACCAAATAAAAACAAAGAGACAGAGTCAATACTGACTCACGAGTAAATCTTGGAGCAAATTAACGTATAAAACATACTCTTGACAATCATTTTTATTCTTTTTTCTTTTATTGAACCGAGCCTCTTGTAAATATTACGTGAAGAAATAAAAAGGCGCGTCTTAAAACATTTGTGTCGTTTGTATTGCAGTCGTATCTATGTAACGTTGAAGAATTAATTCAACATGAAAACGGTAACGGGTTACGAAAAGGTTTTTAAATTTTCATAAAACAAAAAACAAAATGCATACTTGAAAAAAAAGCAATGGAAAAAATACATACCTGGCTTAAAGCCCTTGTGCATTGGCTTTATATGGAATATCGTATTGTACTGGAGCGATTTTTTTATTCTTATAATTGAACGACGGCGTGAACTTAGCTCGTTGTCTGTAACGGATTATATACAAGCAGATTTAATATAGTTGCACACTGAAGCGGTACGTATGACTGGAGCGATTATACTTACGCTAAATGTCTCTTAGAGGTTTAAAAAACGTTCGCCTATAGCTTACCATGAACATAGTACATTATTTATATCCGTGTTTTTGCATATACAGGAACGAACAAATGGCTTAGTGGTTTAAGCGGGTAGCACCGTGATCGAAAGGTCGCAGGTTTGAATCCCGGCCGAGTCTGGTTATTTTATATTAAAAAATAATAATATCCAGGCTCTTCGGGATACAGTCCTTCCCTTAACCGAGTTTCTCCCTGGCTCGGCTCCTATCTATCGTACTTGCATCTACCAAGTCTTTAGTACCAAGTAGCTCGGGATACCGAACTGCATGGGAAACAGGTAGGAGAGGAGCGAGCACGAGGAATAGGAGAACCGGCTAAGGGAGGAGCAAGGATGGAAAGGAAGGCGGAGTTCCAGTTTTTCTCGTTTTCTGAAGGGGATCCCTTTTGCTCAACTATGTTTCTTTTGGAAAATAACCCAGAAAAGGCCTTTCCAGCTCGGAAACGTAACCACGCCCACTATTTTAATTTCCACCAATGGGAAGCCAGGATTTAAAGCGGGAAGCCGCAATTTTTGGCGGGTATTTGAAAAGTCCGTTTTTCCCGTACAAAATGTATGAAAAATGGCACAAACTACAACACATTACGGGTTAAAAAATCTGGTATTTTACGGTTTACAGGCAATAGGATGTGTTTTGTGCAAGCTAACACAGATTTCAGATAAAAGTGGTTATAAAAAGCGGTAAAAAATGGAACAGTTTTAAGGTAGTAATTTTTTTTTATTGAACAGTGATTAAAAAGCGTAAATTCAGCAGTAATACCGAATCTTTTGGGAGTAGCAAGTACGTGAGAATAAGAATTCTAGGCCGACATAAACACACGTGCCAGAAAATTTATTCTGAACAGGAAAAAATTGACATGCCACAGAAACACAAAATAGTGACTTTGACCAGGTACCACGATCCACACCAAGAATTTCTTTAAATAAAATTTTTCACCCGAGTGGGATTCGAATCCACGACCATCCTTTTACAAGCAATCGCCATCTCAATGCTGTTGAAAGTATCGCAGTGCTGCATAAGGCTCCACGCCAAACTGTGTAAGGGTGACCCAAGTTCATCATAGGGGTATGGAAACATCATGATGACAAATTCGTTTGATGTTACTTTTAACGTGTTCTCAGAAGATGTATTACCCATATCGATAATCTGGGCTGCGGTAGCATGCAATACATCACACGACGTACTTGCACTTACATAATATGACACAGCAACATAAGCGCAAAAATTAAAGCTTCAGAAACTTCTCAGCGACTGACGAAAGATATCTCTTCTTCCTGAGACATCCCAAATAAAAACAAAATAACAAAAGATGTCAAACAAGAGAACAAAAGAAGTCATAGATCACTGCAGTTGGACAAACCCGAACTGCAAAATACTTGGGTAGACTTTTTACCGAACAAATATTTTTCCGACAATTTAAATGAAAGAACACTTACTTGCATTCTCTCTCTTTTCTCAACCCAAGTTACGTTTCTGTTAGACTACTTTCTCTCTCGTTCATCCTCCAGCATGCATAAGGTTATGAGCAGGAAAAAGGACATTGGTTTGCCTAATGAAGGTTCTGAAATCCATCGTTCATCACAGCTTGATGCACGTGTCCAAGCTGCATTCTTCTATCGGGAATAACGTCGACAGATGCATGCAGCCGACATCGTTTTAGGGTAACTTCTAACGTCTACTACTTCTAAGACTCGTCGCGTTTGGCCAACAGTTTATGCTTCTCTAGCGTGCGCAACGCATACTTCGCAGCCGTGCACTTGGCGATACGATAATTACGTCCAATCCCCTTAAAAGTCCCTTTCCCAATCACTTCGACAGCCACGCGTACACGTCCGTCAGCAATCTTTTCCGCTTTTCTGAAAGGTTAACAAATCATAACACGTTTTAGAACAAATACCCCCAAAACCAAAATAAAACTTATCCATGCTACTAAATTTACATTCTAACGAACGACATATAGTTCCACCCCACTTACCCAAATTTGACGCGATCATTCTCCAATTCTAATAACTCCCGGACAGGAGACTTGGGCACGTTTTTACTAAACTCCTCTGCAAAAAAATAAATAATAATAATAAACATTTTTGGATTTCTTCTATCGAACAGTGATGAATCTTACCAATTTCTTTGCGCATAATGCGGTAATATACTTTCCAAACCGCATCCAAAGACAATCCCGAGTCAAGAAAAATCGCTCCAGCCACAGACTCGAATACATCTCCCAACGCTTTGGGAACTTCTACATCTTCGGCTCCTTCGCTTTCGTCCTCTTCAATAAAGTACTAGGAAACAGAAACCAAAAAGATTACGTTCCTGTACCATTTCCCCACCCGAACCCCCTTTCTTACCTCGTCATTTATTTGGTGTCCATTATCCTCCTGTTTCTTGATAAAATTCTCCAAAACGGAATCCAAGGCGTAGGAAAAGTGCTTGAAATAGTTATGGAATCCGTAACGTACCGCCAAAACCGCAAAAGTAGTATTGTTGACCAACGCCGATCTCAAATCAGTCAAAGCCCCTGGTGGGTGCTGCCTCGGATCCTCATACAAATACCGAGTTATCAAATAATCTACAAGAAAAGTTAATGCCACTCATTAGTTAAGTATGTCAATAATTTACTTCTTACGGGAAAATACAATAAAAATAAATATAAAATACAATAAAAAATAAAAAATACAATAAAAATCAGAACGAGAAACTCTCACAAAACAAAGAGGAAATAGATTAACAACGTTATTCCGAGACATAACTTACCTAAAACAGCGTCTCCCAAAAATTCCAATCTTTGATAGCAATCCGTGAGGCGATTGGGGTAATATGAGGCATGCGTAAAAGCTTGAAGCAAATAACTCCTTTCCTTGAAGCGATATTGGATTCGTTCCTCGAACGTATCGAAATTTGTCAGTAACTGAGACAAAACCAAGTCTGAGTTCGGCAGCCGAACGACGATCGGCGACAGAGGCGGGTTCCATGTCCCATACATCTCCATTCCCTGCAAGACCTCCCCTTCTTTGGCTTCTTTCAAGGGCAAAACCCGAATTCCCAACCACGACATAAACAACAAGGCGCCCCGTGGGCCGCACGCGGTCAAATACGCTCCAATCAACGCCTCGGCGCAATCTGCAACACTCTTATCCGGCACACTGTGCTGCGTCAGCAAGTTATACGGCACAAATCTTTGCGCCTGCTCGTCATCATCTGCTCCTCCATAAAAGTTCGCTATCCCCGACACCAGCGCGTCGTTGGCGCTGTGACCCGGAGGGGAATCCGCTACAACTGTCACAGCATCTACTTCCGGGAATCTGGACTTAATCTTCTCTGCAATCTTCATCACATACGGTCGGACTTCTTCGGCCGAGACGTCCTGTAGTCCTTCAAAGTCCGCCACGTTCCAAAACGACGCATGGACGCCCGACTCGATCAACGCTTCTTCCAGATTCCGCGGAATGACGTAACCCGGCGGTAGCCAATTATCGTGCGGGTTGAATTTACTGGCAATCATCCATTCCCCTAAGCGTTTCCTTTTGCCTAGGCGATACAGCTGCAAATTCGAAACCTTTTTCGACCTCAAATGGCTCAGCTTTCCCTCATGGATGCTCGTGTACTGGCAATAGAGGTAGGTCGTAATCGCGTACTTCAGAAACGAATCACCAATCGTTTCCAAACGTTCTAAATTGATACCGTCGTTCGCATTGGACATCGTAAACGCTTGCAACAGAACGCTTGGACTCGGTCCCGGATGGGCCGCAAGATCCGGTTGTTCATCAAAGCTGAACGTGCTTCGAGGATCGTCCGAATCGAGCAATTCATTGCATTCTTCCACCTCTCCGTTTCCATTCAAGTGCTCCGAGTTCCACGATGGTCCACTAGGTGGCAGCCTGGGCTCTTCTTCAAGTATTCCCACAGCGGCACAACTTTCAGTGCAAGTCGTGGGCGAAATCGTAGGCTTAATCAGGATTTCTGTTAATTGTGCTGTAAAAGGACTCGCGGAAGCCAACTGGTGCCTTTCCGCGTCAGAACTGAGGGAGGCTAACAGTTTATCGTTGGCGTTCCCCCTAGAAGGCGTGGTCGTGAGTACCGAAGCGGTCCCACGGCTAATTTCCACGTTGTGATTGGCGTGGACGATTTGATCGCGCAATTGCTTTTTATGCGCTTCGATGAGGCTGTGGTATTTTTCCACGTCAGCCGGCCGCACCGTCAGCAGCTGGTCTTCCCAGTCTAAATCGACATCCTCGTCGCTCTCGTCCGATTCGTCCACCATTTCTTCCAGAGCGCGTTGCTTGACAGGTTTTTCTTCCACCGCTTCGGCCGTATCTCCCTTGAAGACCAGCTTGGGTCCAAACTCGCGGCTACTGTTGCCTTCTCCATCGTCGTCTTCGTTGTCTTCCCCGTCGTCATCGTCATCTTCGTCGTTCGCGGAATTGTCGTCTTCGTAGCTCGAGCTGTCGCCTTCGTAATCAGAGCCGTAATAGTCCGACGGGGCTTTGTTGGTACTACCGTTGTAATAGTCACCAAATCCTCGCAAATAATCCGGTGATCCCGCCCGGAAATTTGTCTCGTCATCGCTGTGGCCGTTTGCTATTTCCATCGGCTCGCCCCAACCGTTCGAAAGCAGCGTTTCCGAAGAAGTTTCGCCCAAGCCCAGCATGGTAACGTTTTTTAGATCCCGGAGATCGTAAACCTCCTCTTCATTGCCAGTTACGGACGAATTGTTGCCGGTCCCGCCATCCATGTCGGCGGACCAAACGCCGATGGAATAACCCTCTTTCTTTTTGCTGTTCCCCTTTTCGCGCTGAGAACTCTCCTTACGCGGCGCTAAAGTTTCCACTGGCTTTGGTTTCGTATCAGGTATATTGCTTGATGCGGTTATCGCTTTGAGAGGTAACGCGGACTTGTTTGCATTAGCGGCAACCACCGAGTCACTTTTGAGCAAAGCTGCTTTCTTTTTCCAGCCAAACCGTAACGGCCCCCATTCGAAATCTATATAAAGTGTTACAGTCATATTTTAGTTCACAAATAAAGCAATAATTCCACAAATCGATTAAAGTATTTTCTTAATTTTCTTTTTACCTAGAGGTAGTTCGGTCTTGCCAAGGCCAATTTCCTTAGCTACCAATAGGCGCAAGGACTCAGAAATTAGCAAACCGTTCAAACGGTATAAAACGCAAGGGAGGCACACAGCTTGGCGCCACAAGGAAGCTGTAAAGGGATGAATGCAGCAAAGTTCAGGGACTAAGATTTGTTTCTGCTGTAAGGATTCCCGTTTCGCTCGCTTGGTTTCTTCGGAGCTGGTTGGGAGTATCATGCCCTTTCGGTTCATGTACCTAAAATAAAGAGCTTCGTAAAAAAATCCGTCCAGAAACCAGTAGTAACCAAGAGTGGGGTATGGACCAATTAATGTTGATCCACCTTACAAAAACTGAATTAATTCGCAATCTACTAGCTTCTGGCTCACTTAATAGTTTGATTGTAACTGATTAAAGAAAATGAGCCAAATACAAGTAAGTGAAAAACAGAAAAAGTTAAAGAGAAGAAAAATACACTAATTACTCAATTAAAAAGGAAAAAATCACGGAATGGACACAGATTGAAAAAAAAACATAACCAAAAAACGAGACTTACCTCGGTGTGAGGAAATTCAGTCGCGATGACGAATGGTCGACATCTAACAGTGGCTGTTTCAAGTCTTGGATCTGGATGCCATATTTGTCCTTGTAATATTCTTCGAACGTGTTGTACTTGTGATCAGGGAATTTTGACTGAGGGTTAAGATTACAACAAATTTCTGCAACGTAAAAACACTAAAAAAACGACAAGAATCAGCTATACTGAAGAAATACGAAACGAAAACTTTTCGACAAGTTACTTGTGGGTGTTCTTGCTCTCGATACCAACGCATCACAACCGTATCTTTGTAAGCTTCTGGGACAAACTGGAAATTCTTCCTTTCTTCGTCCTTCAGGAATCTTGGCTTATAATTTCTTTGGAGTGCAATCTTCTCTACGAATTCTTTGTCGAGCGATAAATAACCTTTGGCATCTGAACATATAGTACATAAAAACAATAAGGTCAGTTATTCCATACAAAGAAATATCTATAATAAAACAAATTTACTTTGTCTGAGAGGAACGACTAAATAACTGCACGGCGAAGCTCCAACATTAAACACCATTGGATTTTTCTCTAACATGAGCACATTCTGAAAGACGTAATGTTGGAAATGCTTCATATTGGCAAGCAACGTTTGATCCACTATTAACTGCCTCTGGATCTCTACTAACGTCACTTCCACTTCTCCTGAGCGCGTGAAAATCGGAAAGGAACATATCTAATGAACGCAATAATTCATTATTAGACAAGATGCACGTACAAAAGAAAACTAAAAACCAAACCACATATACGTAACACTAACATGGAAAAGTAGCTGCTCTTACTTTAGGGATTGGTTTGCTGGTCAAAATGCCAAAGCTTTGCGTCGCCAATTCTGGTCGAAAGATCTTCCGGCCTCTCGTGTTCTGTTCTTCAGGTATCGGCTCCGTCAACTCCATCTTTAACGCATACAAATATAGCGGCTGACCCGCGACAGGCTGGCAATTGGTGAAACATTCCGCCACCTTTATCCAAAACGAATAAATAATAAAAAAATTAAAGAACATCGCAAATGAGAACAGAAGTGGAAAAGTCTGTAAACAAGCCAATAAGGTCTCAAGCGAACTCTATATAAAAAAAGACCAACACACAGAACTGGCATTAACATAAAGAATTAAATCATGGGAGATCAGGAGTTGAAAAGAAACAAAAAATAACACTGAAATAAAAGTCCAGGAATTTCTTTTGTTGGTACATTGAACTTGCAAATCATATGGTTCGCAACGATGGAAAAACCAAGGGAATGAAAACTGAAAATAAAAAATAAAAGAGACAACTTGACCTTTACCTGTTTATAATAATACTGTCGGCGTTTGGTGGTTCCTGGTCTGGCGCTTCCTTCTGGCACATTTTCTTCTTCAAAGTCCTCCTCTTCTTCAACTTCAATATCCATGTTCTCTTTGCCCACAGGTAACAAATGGTCATCTAACTCCTTTATCGCATGTAGTCTTTTACAAGTTTCCAAGGCCACTGATCGCTGAGCTAACACTTTGGTGGGCATCACATAACCCTTTTTTTTTACAAGAAGGAAAACAGACATGTTATATCTACCCCCCCGGATCTTCATTTGCATAAAAATACACTTACATGAATCTCTTCCCGCAATGGCGAATTGATGGGTAGAAACAAGGAACATTTGTAGACATAGCCCGGGGTTTCAAAGCTATCGATAGGTTTGCTGAACGCGTGCCGGATCTTATTTAAACGGATTTTGGCCTCCTCATCCAAGTCCACCGTTGAAATCTGCTCCATGGTCCAACTGGGGACCAAACGCGTGAAAGAATCACTAGGCAATTTGGCACAGTACCTAAACAAAAATACCATTCCTTAATAGATGACCTCTTCCTTTCTCAAGAACTAAGACTTCGCCGCCAAAGTTACCTATTCACAAGGGCAACTGCGTTCAAAAGAGTAGCCCGTGCACCATCAACACCCTGAGGCTTGTACGGCGCTATCACATTTGCCAATTCGTCAGCAATTTGTTGCTCTTCCCTAGGCGGCTCTTTACTGTGACACTTTCTTAGCAACATCTGCAACAACAAAATAATCGCAACTCAGTACAAATGAATACCAAAGGAAAATATGTTAAATATAAAAAAATTAACCATTAATCGAGTATTAGGATAGCCACGAAGTTTCGAAGCAAGAGCTTTCTAACGTATGGGGTAATTTGTCCCAGAACTTCTTGACCAAGGTGAAATTAATATACGCTAATTTAATTAATCTCTAATTTTCTTGTTCAGTTATGTCATGGGCCTTATTTATATCGCAGGTGATTGTCTAACCAGTTTTAAGACCAGCGCTCGTGCATTATACTAAGTTAGATCTCACCGGACAAGCGATAACGATATGAAGCATGTCCATGACATGACTGATAAATCAAAAACAAATTACGAGATAAAAATGCGAAAAAAACATCAGATATTCGTGAAGCTATTGTTCATTCCAGCTTACGTTTCTGTTGTTTTACCTGTTCTATGGCGTGGAACTGGGCCAAATTATCTAGGAACGTTCCTAAGCAAACATCTTCAACCATAAGAATGTAGTGAGCCAATTTGGCACGGGCTCGACCACGGGACTGCACATACGCGCGGTACGTTTTGGGTAAATCGTACCGCAGTACCAAATGACAAGCCGGTACATCAATACCTTCTTCCAACACACTCGTTGAGACCAAAATGTTACATTCTCCCGTGCGGAAGCGTTTCAGGACTTCTTCTTGTTTCTTGGTTTCCAGTTCTAGTTCTTTGGAATCATACAAGGGATTGCCTTGCCGACCGACTATGTACAACGGGTTCAGGAACGCCAGATCTGCTGTATACCTACTCGCATCCTAAACAAAAAAAGAAAAGCAATATAAGCAAAACAAATATAGAGAATAACGCAATTAAATTTGTGAAAAGTCAAGACGCTATTGTAAATTACTTTCAAAAGATGGTACAGCAACTTGGCCGTGCTTCGGCGTTCGACAAAAATGAGACCACACAATGCATTGGCGTCTACCATATGTCGATTATATCTTTGGACAAAATGGTCTCTTTTTCTCCTCGTCATGTAGCCGCCTCCTCGTGCTGGCAGACTGGCCGTCTTGTCCTCTACAGTTTCTTCCCTTTTCACTTCTTTTTCATGCTGCTCCTCCATAGGAACTTCTCCCGACGTAGGACTGGAAGGCTGAACTGGCTGATACTTGCGCAAAATCGAAAGTAAGCGCAGTATTTTGGGTTTCGTGAAATGAAGAATCCGGTCTGGTTCAGAGACTGACTGGAAGATTTCATCACATTTGGCCCTAAAGTAGCAATTTATTTTAGAGCTGTCTTTAAGGCTAATTTTGTTCTTTGGTACCTGATTTGTAACATCAGAGTAAAAACAAGACATAGTAGAAGGTAGTGACGCTCATACGCTGTCCTCGTTTTTAGTTTTTCGAGCTGAATCAACGAAACTAACGCAGCGCGGTCGGCTCCCCATATCCCGAATTGTTCCACGAGAAACTCAAACTCCTTTAACACTTCCAACGGCTCTTTAGTGGGATTAGGAATATTTCGACAATATTCCTCATCACCGTAGATCTCTATGGGGTCAAACCGATGATTCTGCATAAAAAGAATCATCTGGGAGGTCATGGCCAAAATCTCTTTTTCCAGTTTTTGTGCCATTTCTGATATTGATGCTTCACTGGTACATTCGACAATCATCTCTTTAGGCTGAGTCGAGTAGCTGAAAAATTAAGGAAAAAATTGGAAATAAATATACGATTAGGCATTCAACTCGTCCAATAAGTTACGCCAGAACATTCTTTGAAGAGAGTGGAATCTGAGCCATAGATCTGAAATAAGTATTTTCTTGTCTAACAAGAAACACCGAGCTCAAAAGTCCGTGGACGTGTCAAACTTGTTGGTCGACTTGAACATTGCTTCAACTGGGGCTTAAAAAGTGTGCAAGCTATCAGTTTACCATAACATTCCAACAATATCGGCTGCCGTCTGGGCACGCGCACGTAAGGTGGTTTCAAGCTGCTCAATCTTGCGACCTAATTGGATAGGCTTGCAATTGGCGTTGATAAGCGAAGCCGTCAGCCCAAGAATGCGCGGACTGTCACGAACGCTGCATTGGTCCATGAAACTCAAAACCTGTACAACAAGGTCGTTAGGTTGAGAATGCAAAAAATACGTCGATTTTCCCCAACTCGTTTTCGTCACATGGCACCTGTTTCATCGGCGAGTCCTTGATTGCGTGATGGCACTCATCCAAAACCAGGACATTCACCTGCTTCATGTTCCAATAGCGAAAATGCAAAACATCCACGAAGATTTGGGTTGTCATAACCAAGACTTGCTGTTCTTCAAACTCCATGTTCCATCGGTCTTTTTTCCACAAATCGACGCCTTGTTCACCCGTATAAGCTTTCACCCTCAAAGGAGTATGATTCCGGAGATACGCAGCTTGTTGGCGAACTAATGGAACTGTATTGGCAAGAAATATGGTTCGTTTCCCGCCTTGTGCCACCGGCCTACAATACAAGTGCAGAGATTTATGAAGTGCAAGACAAATGCAAAAGTACAATGAAGGCTCGAAACTTCTCGAAAAAATACTCTTGAATTATTTAATGTAAAAGATCTAACGAATTGTTCGGAGGATGTAAACGTTCTCGCGAATTCTTTAAAATACAAACGGATTGTCGCAAGTGTTCTACTCTTGGACAAGCCTGAGATGAATCAATCGTCTCACAACTCTCGAGAATAACGATTCAAATGATTTATTGGCCTATTTGGAAGCCTATGGTCATAATTTTAAATCTTAAATTATTTATCTTACGGTGATTATTTTAATTTATTCCGTAACGATTCTAGCGTTCAAAAATTTACCATAGACATAAAAATCTTAAACTTAATGACAATGTCAGTCACAAATTTCTACCAGAACGCCTTAGCGGCTCTTTAATGCCTAAGTTGCTCGTTAAAGCAGTACATAGGAGCGACACATTTTTAAGATCGTGACCTTTTAATTGAGATCGCAATAAAAAGGCGGTTTTGCTTCGTAATTTGATCGTACATCGACTTGCCACTGTAAGCTGAACCAAATTTGTCAACCTAAAGGTCATCTTAAGACGCTAGCATCTTAACTGGGGTCCATGGTTATCCGGGATTCCTTTGATGATATCATGGTACAGCAAAAAGGACATCTGACTTACTTTGTCACTTCAAAAGCTTTTTCTCTAATCAGCATAGCAGCAATAAACGTTTTGCCTGACCCAGTCCCCAGGCAAACTATGATATTGTGTTCTTTGGCTGCTTCAAACAGTTCCACCTGATAATCCCTGGGTGTAAAGGTCGTCGTAAGCAAATTGTCATCCCCATGGTGGACCATCTAAAACAGTTCATAGTTAAAAGAAACGTTCAATTAAAGACAAGGTCAAAAAGTATGTTTTATGGCTCTAAAAAGTACCGTTTGCTAACTTGTTGCGAAAACGCTTAAATTTTCACACACACATGACTGACAAAGGGTCGTTCGCCTAACAAAGCGTTGAATCAACTAACATTTCACGCACTGTTCTAATCAACTCTGCATCACGTAGGCAGGCATGGTCCCATACAACGCAGCTGGCCCGCACACGACCCCAGGAATGTGAAGCTGAAGCAATACAATTTTTTGGCAATGCAGCTTTAACACTCAAAACACAAGAGACAGTGAAGACAAGAGATCTTGGTCAGAAAAAGGGATGAGGGATGGTCACTATGATATGATCTTAACCGCTACTTATGCGTCTTTCGCAAGAATTTATGGTTATATTGCGTACTAACCTTTTGTCCCGCGTAAACACACCATGCCCAAGAGCCTTTAACCCTAACGGCGTTTAAGCACTCTGCGAATAGCTATTCGCTGTTCGAGGGGGAGGTGTTCGTCCCCGAAGTTTAGACCAGAGTAATGTCGTAGACGTCTTTTTCAACATTGTAGACAGATTTAGCACCAAAGGAAAGATTGGAGTATTCTGTAGTTGTATGTAAGAAAGGAAACTCTATTGACGCCACTCTGCAATAGGGATTAACCTTGTTTACAGGGAACCTGCTGCTATTCGGTACTTGGAAACGTAGTTGGGGGTTTAAATTCTTGGAAGAGCAAGCAAAAGGCTCCGGGTAGAAGTCTATTTCGCACGGGTGTGGAATTTCTAGCGAAAACAAAGATGGTATTTTGATGTAAAAAGTGGGATGATATATTTTATAATTGATTTTTTTCTGGTCTAGTCGCACACTATTCTTCTAGTGCAACCCAGTGCCAAAGCGGAGACACGTACCTATTCTGACTATGAATCGGTCAATGAATGCATGGAAGGTATAGTGTTTGATAAGAAAACTTGGCGTATTTTGGAATAATGAGAGTCTTCTGCTTTGTAGGTGTGTGCAAAATTTACGAAGAGCATTTGAAGAAAATGAATCCTAATTCCCCCAGTATTACGTACGATATTACACAGCTCTTTGATTTCGTTGACCAACTAGCGGATCTTTCCTGTTTAGTGTAAGTTAAGGTACATTCTGTAATTATGAGCTATTGACTGTATGGATCTGTTACAGATATCAAAAGTCAACAAACACCTACGCCCCTTATAATAAAGATTGGATAAAGGAAAAGATTTACATTTTGCTGAGGCGCCAAGCAGCTAAGGGAGCAGCGTAATTTGACCTTCAGTCTGCCGTTCTGTGTTCTCTCATCTCAAAAAATAAACCTATCGTCATGATACCATTTTTTGCTACTTCGTGAAATGCATAAACGTTGAAAATGATACCGTTGTTAGGCTTTGTAAAACTGACACCGATAAATTACACGGAAATAAACTTGTAATGCTGCCAAAACGCTTAGTGCGGATTCCTACTTGCAGTGACATACGCATTTCTGAATTAATACGAACGAACATAAATGATTTCATGCTAACATACGGCTGAAGCCTAAATCATGATCAGAGAAGATTTTTTTACTCATCCTATCTCTTGTTACGCTCGAATACAAGTATTGGGTCATTTAATTAGTAAAGTCTTTGAAAGTGTATGAATTTTTTCCACCAGCTCGATGCGACAGATTTTATAATGCAATCTGATCATCTTTGCCTACATTTTTGTAATTAACCTGGAAGCTATTTTTTATTTACATTATTCGGTAAAAATGCATTTTCCGTAGTTAAGCAATAAGTTATCCGACTAGCTCCCAGTGTTCTGAAGTCGAATCGGAGTAAAGACTTCCGTAATGGTTACGTAAAACGAGCATAGTAAGATTAAAGCTTCGAATCGCCCGGAGCTAATGCGGTTCAGCCGGTCACACAGCTTGCTGAGACGCGCTGTTAAGCCTTTCGATACTTGTTTTTTGCAGACGTACGGCTTTCCGTCTTTGTGGCCCTGACAGCGGTTCGGCTCGCCTATGCTCCCGTACACCGCCAGCGCCACACTCTAGTTGCGGATCGGGCTGGAAACCGCAGTCAACCAGTGACAAGCACAAAATCGTAGTGGAGAGTTGTGCATTACCAAAACAAGATCCTCCTGAAGTGTATATCAATTAAAAATGTTAGCACCAGCGTCCTGGGTAGCGAAAGAGAAGTCCAATACCCTTAATGAAATGGAACAACCCAACTTGTTAAGCCGACCCACAAATTCAATTGTCACCCATACACAGTAAACTCAACCATTCTTCGTTGTTTTAAAGTTAATGGAACTTTTACAAATTCTCTTTTAGGTCACCTATTACAACTGGTACCTCAGTATTGGGTATGATCTTTGACGGTGGCGTCATGATTGCAGCGGACATGCTCGGATCTTACGGTTCCCTTGCTAAACTCCAGAGTTTTCCTCGCGTAGTTAAAGTTAATGACAACTTGATCCTCGGCTGCGGTGGAGATTTGGCTGATTTCCAACATCTCCAATCTGTCATCGAGCAAAAACAGTAATATTGTGTAGGAAAACTGTATGAAAATCATTCAATGTTGTTTTACGTCACAGGATCGATGAAGAATGCATGGCTGACGGATTCACATTGAAGCCACATGCACTGTATTCCTGGCTAACGCGAGTACTATACAATCGCCGTTCCAAATTTGACCCACTGTGGACCACTTTCCTTGTGGGCGGTCTACAAGACGGTGAGCCGTTTCTGGGCTACGTGGACAAGATTGGTTTGGCCTATCAATCGCCGCTAATTGCATCTGGTTATGGTTCCATGATTGCCTTGCCTCTAATGCGGGATGCGTTGGAAAAGAAACCGTCAATGAAGAAAGAGGAAGCTCGTGAATTGCTTATCAAGTGCATGCGTATCATGTTCTACCGCGATGCCCGTTCTTCGAACAAAGTAATATTGTTAGATCCGAATATCTTTAACGTACGTAATGTGTTTGTCGTTGTCTAGATCCAAATAGCAACCGTGACTGCGGAAGAATCGACTCTGGAAGGTCCCATTCATCTCGACACCAACTGGGAACTTGCTCACTTCATTAAGTAAGAAAATTTATAGGTTTATTCGTCTCTTGCATTTTCTCTGTAAGTAATTAATAAACATTTTTGCACCTTTTCAGGGGCTACGAGTAAACTGTTTTGGAAGATGAAATTATTTGTAAACCGTGGAATACAAAAGCTATCAAGCTTGAGTTTTGAAAACTACTTAGCACTCTTGTTCCAAATTTTACATTGTGAAAAAACGTGCCCATAAACACCTCCTGTCCCTCTATTATCACAAAGCCCAATGAAAGCGTGTTTCATAAACCTCACTGGTGCCATTTAACTTCAATGGGAGAGGAACGTCTTGAATGGACCAAAATTTGAAATAAAAATATTCAATGAGATACCCTCCCCTACCCCACGCAGGAAAATAACTAAAATGTATACACTATTTTTAAATGCCCCTGGAAAACTAGAAAGAAAAGGTCACAAAATCTCATAAATTGCTTGAACTTTCAACCCGTTAGCTCCACGTCAAATCGTAGCCCTTCCAGTTCACGTTTGGAGCGACGTAAACTCTTCTCCCTTGCCAAAAGAAGGACACAATCCCTCGGTATGCTGTTCTGGGCACTCCGCTCTAGGTAAAAGAAATACACAGATGATTAGCTGCACGAAAAAAAGATACGCAATCAACAAGGGTTTTAGTAGTTAAATCGTGTAACTTTGTAATTACATAACTTTGTAATTGTGAAATTTCGAACAACGCACTAAACGAGGGAAACGTTGTAATAACATCAAATATTGATGCAATAATACACGAAAAACAGTTTGTAAGGATCATATTCTTGTTTACGCGGAACACACGACAAGTCAATTGTTGCCAATGCAGCTAACATGTTAGAATGCTTTAAAAAACTGAAAAACACGTCGTCGCGAACGTCGTAACTCACTCGATTCACAAATTTCTCAAAGACATTTATGGATAATAAGTGCCCTTTAAACGAGTCGCTCTTACACGCGGATTCCCCTTTTTCTGTATTCGCTTGTTCTTAGAGAAAGTGCCACCTTTTCTACCCATCAATTGCTGACAAAATGTTCGTCACACAGTCTGTCTGAGAATTTTTTCCATGCTTTTATGTGGGAGTAAGGAACGCTCATTGACGTGAAAGAGTTTTTTCTTTACAAAGCTTTTTTCCTTAGTTCTTACACGCAATTTTAGAATTTCTTTATGTATCATCGGTAGTATTGTATATAGAAGTTTTATATGAAAGTAGACTGTTACAAACAGTAAATATTCATAATGAAATGGGGGAAAAATTTCTTCAAACTGAGGGAAAAAAAATTTCGTTACGTATACTGAAACACACCTACGGGGCTTTTAAGCATTGTACTGTATTTTGTCTTTACGGTTGTGTTGTCTGGCGAGTTCTTACGTAAAACCAATTTCGCAATGGATTACTTTACGCAAATAAGTCTCAATGGAAAGGTAAAATATTGCAAACGTCAAATTCAAATTCGAAAAATTGAGCTTGTTGGGTTTAATACTGGAAGATCTTACCTTGAAATCGTCCATGAGGCCGAACAATTTCGCAATTTTCTTAAAAGCATCTTTAGTGTGATACTGTATCCGTACTGGACCATCATAGGTTACAGAATTTGCTTTTACATCTTTGGCTTGCACTACAGGCAAACTATAGATAGGCTCTAAAACGGATGCATCATATACATTCTAAAAAAACGTAATTCATTAAAAATTATCAACTCTTTCATGTAAACAACATATTTCACTTACTTTTAATAAATATGTTAAATTTCTTTCCATAAAAGGCACACTGACTTCATTTAACTTAATGTACTTCAGATGACGATCAAAGAAAAGGCCACTAGAAAAAAATAACAGCCTTAGTTTCGTTCACTTTACCTACCATAAGCGTTCTAGCGAAGATTTAGTACAATAAATAAAAAAAACGGAAGCACATGCAAAAGAATAAAACGAAACTGAAGCAAATATTTACTTGCTGACTCCAACCTTTCCAAAGGTTCTCGTTCGAGAAATTTCAGGCCTAATGCACGCCCGTTCTTTTCTCTGTTCTGGATTGCGCATCCAGTCATCCCAAAACCTATGATAAATGAGCACAAAACGTATTAAGATAACACTTCTTAATGAAAGTAACACATTAAGGTACTTACGCTTTGGGCCACTTGTCTCTCAGTTCTGTTTCCCACAGTTTGCGAGTCATCATCCAACCCAGGCCTGGGAAAAAGTCTGAACGGTGTAACAAGTCTGGTCTGGAAGTATCAATCAAACTATCTTTCCCGTTGTCATTCCAGGCTGAAACGCACCACAACGAAGAATCGGCTTCCAAGATCGACCACGTAGCTTGAAAGTAGGAATAAAAATCCTCTGCGATCTCCAGGTCATCTAAGAGCACCCATGGTTTGGACACTAGTGTCACAACTAGCGATTTTATCTAAATTACCCTCCACAATGATCACAGCTGAACCGGGAAACTTGTCAAACACTTGACTTAAAGCCCACGAATAATGTCTGGAAAGTTTGAAGTACCCAACCATCCTTCTAAAATTGTCCGTCACTTCAGGATCGGACAAATCTGGTTGCTATACAAAATAAAGTATAAGAAGTACAGAAATATGAAGTGATGAAAAATACGAAAAGTGAAAAAACGAGACGATACATAAAAAATAAGTTATTATTAAACAGCAAATCAGTAAGTAAGAGAATACGGTGGAAACCGGTTATAACGAAATCGAAGGGACCTAGTTTTTTTCGTTATAACCGAAGCATGCAAAAAAACTTAAAGTCGCAATAACTTAGACAGTAGACTGTTGCAGTTTACGCCGATACACTGGCAGTCTATTCTGTTATGAATAATAAAGTTTGGATTTTCCGTTCATTAATATTAACATTTAACATACCTTTTCATAAAATGATTGATAGCTTTTCTTTAAAAAAATCTGGATTTTTTTACTGTTCTTTTTATTGCAATGTTATTGACATATTCTTCTATGTCGTCAATCTTTCTGCGCTTCTTCGCTCTGACTTTTCCGCCATTGCACCGGTAAGAAAGAGAACTTACTACTGATGGGGCAAGGAAGGCAAAACTTGAATACTGTATAAGGTAGGGGCTCAGCTAAGCCTCTAGAAGCATTTCCATCGGTTGTACGCCTTACTGGGGGACGCTTGGTCAAACGGTAAAAGTTGGAAAGAAGGAGATCGGAGTTTATGCCGAGTTTTTTTTTTTTTAATACGGAGAGGGTAACCCGAGACTTTCAAGCAGAAAAAAGTTGCTTTGTCGGTCTTCGAAGACCAAAGATCTTTTAGTTATAACCGATATTTTGTTTCGTTATAACCGAAGGAAAACGTATGTAAAGGGATAGGATTTTGTCGGGACCGACATGTTATTTCGTTATAAAAGATATTTCGTCTTAACCGTTTTCGTTATATCCGGTTTCCA